>VDFB02302099.1:0-30643 GCA_007258455.2 Sequoia sempervirens | reverse complement strand
ACCATTCTAGGAAGAGATAACACACTTGCGTTATAACATGAGGGCATTATATCTTGCACTAAAAAAGTTTAAAAACAAAATATACCCATGATGTCAGCCCACATTCTACATATTCTCCTAGTTATGTGCGTGCTCTGACAAAAAGTAGCTTTTTGATGATTGAGTGAAGTATCCATGCATGATTTTTAGATTCCACCTCCTTTTTCATGATCTTTCCACCACCTTTGCATGAAATAGCAGATTTTTCATGTTGAAAGGCATATAATATCAGTTCAATTTTGAATTCTAGTGATAATTGATATACAATTGAAGTTTGGAGGGGAACAAGATTTTGAAAAAGTCAAATTGTTGAGGAGTTTGAGGAAAGAAGAAACAAAGGCTACATAATTGGGTAGAACTCCTCCATTTTAAATTTTGGTTTTTTAGGTATGTGAAGTCTTTGTACTTTTTTTTCATTCTTTTATGGCTTGCTTTCATTTTTGTTGTTTTGCATATTCTATGTTGATCATTGTTTGTTTGTCATGTTACAGCCTTAGGCTGTCAATGGACATTTTAAATTACACAATTATACACTTTCCAATTTACATTTTTAAACTATATCTCTTTGAGGCATTTTGTTATTTAACAATTGACTTTGTGTATGCTTCAAAAGCTTTCACTGAGGTATTTTTTCAAACAGTTATACAAACTAGTTGATTGCCTTGTCTATGCTACCAAAATTTCCATACATGTCTATAAAATTGGAATATACTCCTAATGTAGTTGGGGGAGGCTTGTAACACACAAACACACAACTCCAATCTGCAAACACAATTTTCAATTTACATTTTCATCAGGACCTCTTCATTCAGCATATTCACACTGTTCCTTGTAGCATATCAAAGTCACTCAATTGGGTATAATTCCACTCACACAAACTTTCAACTCACAACACAACACACATTAGGGACCCATTATAGAGCCTTTCAACATATCCAACAATCACCAATGCTTTTTTTATATCAAACTGCACAAATCAAGTTTTCTACACTTTTAAGGGCCCAAAGTAGCCCACTTTTACAAAGGGACCACCTCCAAAACTTGTCCAAATCTCCTGCAACCTTGGGGCAGCACTTTATATCTGTCAAAATTTCAAATTAAAGTGTTATATTGCAGACATTCAATCATTTACCACCCAAACCATAAAACTCTCTCCCTAGGCTTAGAAACCCTAGGTTTTATTGAAAGTAGCACTTGCCAAACACTCCAAAACTTTAAAACTATTCAAACAAATCTAAAATACCCTACTCGTACTCAATCTAACATAAAATAACACTTCCCAACTTAGAAACTCAATTTCACTCACCAAAACCTCATTTTTCTTAAGGAAATGTCAACATTTCCTCATTTGGTTTGACGCCCAATCCAAGGATCATCCTCCATTCAAGTTTCTCATGGCCTTTGATAATGTTTCCCTCCTAAAACAAACCACTTCAACTTTGAAAACTAACATTTGAAAGAGGTTACCGTTGGTCTCCCTCTTTAATACACTTTTACAACGCTAGTGCAGGAGCACCTACACTTCATCCTCCTTATTTGATCATTTGATGGTAATTAGGCAGTTAATAGGTAGGTGGATGAGTCTTTGAGCATGTTTTGTTTTGAATAAGGTTAATCAAGACCACTAAGCATGTCTTAGGCTGAGTTTTTGAGTTTAGGCGTTAAAATGTGAAAAATGGTGATTTTGCACTAAAGTATCTTTTTAGCCTTTGAAGGAAAGTTTTTGAATTTACATGTAAAGTGTGCAAGATTAGTGTTTTGTGGATGTAATAAGGCTCATTTAAAGCCATTGGTGTGGTTTTAGTGAGCTATAGGTGTTAGGAGTGCAAACTTACAATATGAGTAATATTGTTGTTATATCATGTGTAAATGATGTAAAATTGGCCTTCAACAGTCATTAAGGGTTTGAAATTTAATTGCAAGGTAGTTGGTCAGTGGGATGTGAAGAAGAAGCCTTTAAATGGCATGTAGACACAAAATGTAAGTTTGATTTGGAGTTTTTGAGAAGAAAATACATTGAAATCTCAAGTTTAGCAGTAACTTTCTATGTTTTCATTTTTTTTCCTGACTTGTAACTCATGTAAGGGATCCTATGATTTTTTTTTTAAGTGTAGGATGCATGATTTGAGTGCTAGGAAAGAAATAGGAGTAATAAACGTACTGCTACAATGAGTTTTGTGAAAAAACTACATGTGAATGAGGGCTTAGGCCTAGGTTTTGGAAAATATCTATGGGAGGTCATGATGTTTTGCAATTTTAGGCATGTGTAGGGTTAATTTCCATTGTTCAAGTTGTTTTTAAAGTCAGGGAGGTTGTGGAAGTAGCATATTCAATAAACCCTCTTGACTAGTGCATAAAACAAGGGTTTTCAAGTTTGGCATGAATTTTTCCATACCAGAGGAATCTAGTTGTGGTTTTAGAGGTTTGGGAACCTAAGAAATCCTTCCCCAAGGTTTCAAGTTCCTGTGATAAGTTTGAGGGCATGTTGCTTTGCAAATTAGGCCTAATTAGCCTAATTAGGTCAGCCTAGAAGGGTGTTTTGGGGATTTGGTCCAAATGAATTGTGCCTAACATTGAGATATGTGTAATAACTCTAAAATGGGTTTCTAAAACCATGAATATTTTTTCTGGTGGTTTGGAGAACATTTGAGTTATTGGGAAAAAACAAAGTTTCCACTACTACTAGGGTTCAAGGGGTGAAAGTGTGAAATCTAATTTCTGATGATTTTCAAGCTTTGAGGGCTATTTGGTTTGTTCAAATAGGTTACCTTAATATTTTTAGATTCCTCTTAAAGGAATGTTGACAAATTGGTTGTGATTGAGCCTCCCAAGTCTACATCAAACCCTTCACTATTTGTTAATTTCACAACTTAGCACTTTTTGCACATTTTGAAAATTCTACTACCTATTTAAACTATTTTGGTTTTCATCTACATTTATAAATTACCTCATAAGTAAAGCTACCTCATCACCTATGTTTTCTATTCATGAAGCCTTGAATGACATATACATTTCATTTATTTTAATTGATACATTTTTGAGGAACTAATATTCATCTCATTACCATGCTACAAGTAAAATTATCTGCCATGCCAAAGAAGTGAACAAGGAAGAAACTAACAAAGGAAGAGTATGAAACCTTCAAAGAAAAAGAGAGAGAATAGGTGGCAACATATCGTGAAAATGAGAAATTGGAAATGATTGACGAAAACAAGCCAATTGAAGAGGAACCTCAATTTTCAAAAAGAGAAAAGAAATTGGTAGTAAAAAGGGAACGAATGTGAAAGAGTCGTGCTATGACAAATGCAGATACTGTAGTTGGAGACACACCCTCTACCGCAAGTGAATACAAAGGGACACCATTAAGCACAAGAAAATATGGAGGGACACCATCTACCGCAAGTGAATATGATTGGACACCATCCATCGCATCTCAAGTTAAGAGTACATCATCACTTGGATTTGACGAAGAAGGTATGCCATCATCCTCACATGAAGATCAAGGTATGTCTTCTACTCCACCCTTGATCAAAGGTACACAATATATCCCACCTTAATTAAATATTGATTAAATTGACAATCTAGAGATGTATGTACCTAGGAGAACACCACCTAGAATTTTGCATAGAAATCCAAAGTTTTTGATTAATATTGATGAGCATATTTTACAGCACATGGAAGGTAAGATTCCAGAATGCACTTGTAGAAGATGTGCTGATAAGATTTGGAAAATCTTCTTTGAAAGGCTAAATGAGACTGCAATATGTCAAGTATTTGTTCAAATGATGTGGGGTTTAAAGTATAGAAACATCATGAAGACTCTTGGGTTGAGAACATTGAATGCATCAAGTGAACACTATTGTGAAGAATCTAATGGATGCTTATGACAATGTGGGTAAGAACTCACACTCAAAGGATTGTAATGTCACCTGGTGTGTCATTTAATCAACTTTGGTAAGCTATAAAACAAATAGATCTCGTCTCTTTAAAAATACAAGTGAACAAATGGGAATTAGTAGAATTTTTTTTATCAAAAGTCATTCAAAGGCAACAAAGAATTGAGGGCACCAATTCAAATGAATTATGGGAATTCTCAGGAAGACTACCACATAAAGATAAAACAAAATTGTTGAAGCATTGAGAATACTAATTGAAGAGTATTGGATGAATAATACAAGGCCATCTCTAAATCAAAGGGATGTTGTAAGAAGGAGAATCGGTAGTCAGAACCATGAGCCACATCCAAAGCATTTTTTTGATACGAGTCAAACCCAATTTTTTCATAAATTTCAAAATGATTATCCTCAAATTAGTATTTCTCAAATATTTTTTGAAATTATTAAACCTTTTTATGTCAAGATAAATCACACACGCACTACTTGTTGTTGTAGACTACATATTGAATTCTCTAACCATTATGATATTTATCATTCTATATGTTTAGATTTGCATACTAACGATGTTTTATAGGATTGTGCATAGAAGCCCCACCAAAATATTCAAGAGAGTTCTTATCAAAAAATTTATGTCAAATAGAGGATGGCCAAATATTCTACAGGACAGCATGCTTGGATGGTTCATGTGAGCATTGTGATGGCTTGCAATGAATGCTAGTATGTCAACATATGGAAAACAAATGAGGTGGGACAGAAATTAGTAGATTTTGGGAAGTATAAAATAATGGAATACACTACAAAATATGGGTCTCAAGAAAAAAGGTGTGATTTGGTTATTGAGAAGATTCCAGTGTATCAGTTTATGTCCATGTTTCGTGAGAATCTAGTGTATGAGTATGCAAGCCATACCCATAGAGCCTAGTGGCTGGATACGCAATTCAAGCTATGCAAGGACATGTTTCTAGTTGGTAGCATAGTATCAATGGTTGAATTTGCAGAGAACTACACTCTATAGCCATAGTATGAGGTGTAGTCACACTATTACAACTCCACACATGTTTCAATATTTTTGCACATAGCATTCATTCATGTAGCTGATAGTACAGAGGACCAAAGGAAGGTATTGAGGGAGTATCACTTTTATATTAGTGATGATCACACAAATTCTCTAGAGTTCATTCAAGTTTTCTTCCATATTTTCTACAACGATTTGGCTCGAAAGGGCATAGCATACGTTCGGCATATGTGTAACTTTTGTGAGGTCGGGCATAGAAAGGGAGAGCGTGATGGTGTAGGAGCATGCATGAAAAGAGCATTAGCATGAGAAGAGTTAAAGTATAAATATAGTGCAAAGTTGACAGATGCAAGATCAATCGTTGAGTGGTGTAATTCTTCGATGGGTTTAGGTAATGAAGGTATGTCTTTAGTTTGTAGATTTTTTTGGTTGATGGATGATACTAACATTGCACCATACGAGGATTGTTGTACACTAACAGGATCGAGTGAGCTACACTCTTTCCTTATCTCAAATGTAGGTCCATGGAGTATCGACACATGTAAGATGGCATGCTTTTGTTCTTCATGTACAATGCAAGCTTGGAATGATTGTGAGTCAAGGGAGTGGGTTGAAAAATGGTTGACAAGTTATCTTAGCCCACTTCACACATATTTCCCTCAGACAGCATTGGAACTAACACAGATGGAATCATCAATCGACTTTGACCACGTATTAGATCTATTTCAACCAAGAAATATATCTACTTGCTTAGCTTTGAAATTCCATATTGTTATCTTACTTTGTACTATATTCGTTATGTTGACTAATTTGAAGAGATATGCCACACATATCAATGTAGGGCATGTTTATGCAATTATTGTAGATGAAGAGAATGAAGAGGAAATGGACTATTACTTTTGTCATTGTGTTGAGGCCAAAAAGAAATTGGAAGGCCCAGTTATAGATGGAGAAAACATTGAATACCCTACATGCTCGATTGTTGTTACTGGAACATGGCTTAGAAGGTACCCACATAAGAGTGTTAAACATTGGTTGTTTCAAGACTTTGACATGCATCGTAAGATTCTTCATTACTCAAACCTTGTTGTGGCATCCAATGTTCATTTGACCAAATATGGGGGTAGACCTTTGAACAAGACCTTGTGGAAGGTCTGTGAGTCTAACCATGAGGCAATACTTGACACAATAAAGAGTAGAGAAAACCCAGATGATTCATTGGATTAATTTGTAGGCATATGCACAATGGTTCTTATTAATTTATATTTGTATCCATGTTAATTTGTTTGATGCCAATGCTATCATCTTATTTTACTTTGCATATCTATAAGTAACCTAGTAAAGATTGATTGGTTTCCCATTGCAGAAAATGTAGATTTATGAGCCATCCAAGAGAATCTCAAGCAGAAAAGCAAAGAAACATCCCTATTTTGATGATCTTGACAAATCTCAATTATTATTAAATAATCCATTACAAAAGTGTGTGTGAAGCTTGGTGAGGGAATTTCAAGTTATTCATTTGAAGTTAACCTTATCATGAGCACCTATGATGTAGACATTATAAGAGCATCTCAAATTACAAGATATTCTATTCATGAGAGGTGTTGTGTGCAATAGGTATCTTGGAACTCCCAGTGAAGATGTATGGCCAAGAGTGACTAAGTTGAGAGATTTCCATGCCTATCTGTAAGTTCCTTCCATCTATTTTCATTTCATTTCTATTTTGGATGAGATATTTCTTTTTATTCTTTTACTTTGTGTATCTATAACTAAACTAGTAAAAATTGATTGGTCACTCCTTGCTGAAAATGTTGATTTTTGAGCCATCAAAGAGAATCTCAGCCAAAAAAGCAATGCAACATCCTTATTTTTATTATCTTGACAAATCTCAATTCTGATTTGAAGCCATTATAAAAGAGTGTGTGAAGCTTTGCCAAGGAATCTCAAGTTACTCATTTGAAGTTAACCTCTAAATGAGAACCTATGATGTAGATATTATAAGAGAATATCGAATGTATGAGTGACATTGTAAAATATCTGTGAGAATAGAGTACCTAAGGAATTGTAATGTGATTTACTTGTAATGACATTTACTAAATTATTGAAATTTGGTGCAGGAGCACCAAGGTTATTGAGCAAATTTGGTTCACGAAAGTCTTTTAATTTAGTTTTGTGTTTTGAGTTTTATCAATTGAATAAGATCATAACACATCCACAATTGATTTATAATGTAATAAGTTATGTTAGTTACAAAAAGAACAGTTAGGCATGATTGGAAAGATGCAGAATCATTTGTAAAGGATATTTAAAGCCTCTTGAAGGCTATTTAAGTCAATATTTGAATTTGTAGCCTTTTGAAGGAAAATATTTGAATATGGTTGTAAATGTACTATTAGTGAGATTGAGATTGTTAACCTTCAAGGAGTGGGACTTGGGAAAAAGGAATTTGATATCACTATTGTTTTCAAGGACTTCAAGCAGGATATACTCTGCATTGACACCATTCCTCAATCTTCACTTGATGACATCAAGGAATGGCTGAACTCTGTGGTTATATAGTATTATGAAAGCATAATGAAATTGTACTAGCAGCCAATTTTGAAGACTATTACTAATGATCCAAATAAATTTATTGAAGATGTTTGTTGGGAATTTTTGAATATGGAAGCTAGTGATTCTGATTCTAATAATTCAAAATTGAGTCAGATCAAGGATATGAACCCTCTGATGTAGAAGAGGAATCAGAATTAGATTTCATGTATCCACCATCAAGAGTGTTACGAGCCAACAAGATGGAGGGAATTCTTATATAAGGATAATTTTCAATGTTGTAGGTACCGACTTTAATACCAACTACAATGGCAACATTGAAATTCCCTAGCATTATTTATATTGATGAAATATCCTTTAGATGCAAGAATTCAAAGCACATCAACCATGTGGTACAAATGATTAAATCCCTAAGACGATCTGTAGCAATGAAAGAGTCTGAAAAGGGAAAGAGAGCTACATTGGTGACTTAGGAGAAACTTCATCTTTCAAAAACAAAGTCAATTAGGTTGGAAAACATGTGGATCGGGCTAGCATTTGGTGGAAGAGGAAGAAAGATGATTGGAACTCTGGAGGCCCACCATACTAGACTTTGGTATTCAACCATGAGAGTAGAAGAGAGAGTTGATATTGTGTATCAAAACATTAAGCATGCATTCCTCCAACCAGCAGAGAAGGAGATGATTACTTTGCTTCATTTTAATTTGCATAACCATATCAAGGCATGGGAACCAAGAAGACCAAGGATGTCCAATTTTATGTGGAGGTAATGGATGTGGTCCAAAATTTAGGAGGGGAAAGAAGGTCAATGTATGACCTTGATGAAATTGAAGAAGAACAACAAGAGAGGGACAAGAAAAATAAAATCAATACAGAGTTTCAAGGATTTTTCAAGCGAGTAAGAGAGCTATGGGAGCAGCCTCATCTAAAATATTTTTAGCGAGAGTTTGATATACTATTTAGAGAGCTTGGTTTTCATGGAGTTCCTTCCAAATCCTCTGCTTTTATTGTTCCTATGGTAAACTATTTGGTAGAGTTGGTGGAATTACCTTTCTTAATAATCGCTATTAGTGAGATTGAGATTGTTAACCTTGAGATAGTAGGACTTGGGAAAAAGGAATTTGATATGGCTATTGCTTTCAAATACTTCAAGCGGGATGTACTCCGCATTGATGCCATTCCTCAATCTTCACTTGATGGCATCAAGGAATGGCTGAACTCCATGGTTATAAAGTATTATGAAATCAGAATGAACTTGTACTAGCTACCAATTTTGAAGACTATTATTGATGATCCAAATAAATTTATTGAAGATGTTGGTTAGGAATTTTTGAATATGGAAGCTAGTGATTCTGATTCTGATAATTTGGAAGAGTCAGATCAAGGATATGAACCCTCTAATGTAGAAGAGGAATCAAAATCACTCTTCATGTTGTAGGTACCAGCTTTAATACCAACTACAATGGCAACATTGAAATTCCCTAGCAGTATTTATGTAAAGGAAATTTCCTTTAGATGCAAGTATTCAAAGCACATCAACCATGTGGTATAGATGACTAAATCCCAGAGATGATTTGTAGCAATGAAAGAGTCTAAAAAGGCAGAGATAGCTACATTGGTGACTTAGGAGAAACTTCAGCTTTCAAAAACAAATCCAATTAGGCTGGAAGATGTGTGGATTAGGCCAACATTTGGTGGAAGAGGAAGAAAGATGACTGGAACTCTAGAGGCCCACCATACTGGATTTTGATATTCAACCATGAGAGTAGAAGAGAGAATCGGTATCATGTATCAAAGCATTAAGCATGCATTCTTCCAGCCAACAGAGAAGGAGATGATTACTTTGCTTCATTTTCATTTGCATAACCATATCAAGACGTGGGAACCAAGAAGACCAAGGATGTCCAGTTTTATGTGGAAGTAATGGATGTGGTCCAAACTTTAGGAGGAGAAATAAGGTTAATGTATGATCTTGATTAAATTGAGGAAGAACAACAAGAGAGGGACAGGAAAAATAAAATATATACAGAGTTTCAAGGATTTGTCAAGTGAGTAAGAGAGTTATGGGAGCAGCCTCATTTAAAATATTTTCAACTAGAGTTTGATATAACATTTAGAGAGCTTGGTTTCTATGGAGTTCCTTTCAAAGCATCTACTTTTATTGTTCCTATGGTAAACTATTTGATAGTGTTAGAGTAAAGTTTTTTAACTTAATTATGTTGATTAAGTTACCTTTATTCCTCTCTTAAGATTTCACTTTAGTTTGCATATTATGACATTTAATAATTATATTACTTATTAAATGTCTACCTATTAGGGTTTCTTTAGGGTTGCACAATCTCCTTTCATAAGGATTGATCATTGTATTTTATTACTCTCTCTGGTTAATACATTTTCACCTTTCAGAGCACCCTTATTTTTTTGTCTAGAATGTCTTCTTTTCGTGACAGGTTATTTGCATGCAGGTGATCTTTAGGGTCTATGAGGTTTGTTTTCACAACTTCTACATGGTATCAAAGCTCTAGACTTGTGGCTTCATGTTCATGATTTGAATATATTCTCTCATAGCATCTTTTTATGTGCAAGGGTTTCAAGCCAAGTTGACTTTTTGTAGATCTAGGGGTATGCAATTTTTTTGTGCATTTTTGGGCCAAACGGATGTCGCCATCACAATCAGAGCACCAAAAAACCCCAAAAATGCCTTTCATTTCATTAATTTAGGTGAACATTAAAAAAAGGAAAAAAAATTAGCCCCAAGGCCATACAACCCTAGGGCACGTAGATCAAGGTCAAAAATTGAAAAAAAGAAATCAATTTTTTGCAAAATTTTTTATGCCTCCCATGTAAAAGGAACTCTGCCACCAACTGGCCACCAAGTGGCCACCAGGAAGCCACCCACCAGACACTCAAACCGGCAGAGCCGCCCGAGTGCTACCAACGCTCGCCCAGGTGGCCCCTACACCCTAGCTCATGGTCATATAAGAGTCAAGGGGATACTACCCAGCCAAGCCGCCAGCCCTTGAGGGCTCTTCATGTGATCACCTACGATACCCAGGAGCCAATCCGCCAACCCTTGGTCAACCTCGTGACTAGGGGCTGAATATTTTTAGCCCTTGAGGGCTCAAGACCTTTTGCAAGTGCTTTTTTAATCCACTTCTAGTAAATCAGCTATAACTTGGGCATTTTTTCTCCATTTTTCAAATGAAAATAGCCATTGAAAAGCTAATTTTGGTTCCGATCTGATGGTGGAGGTCTGATTTCCTAATTTTTCCATTTTACTACCATTTTTTGCAGTCAAAGTCAAATGATGGTTTCTACACTCTAGGGAGCATAACTTTTCTGTCTGAGCTCCCTTTTGCGCAAATGAATATGTGTTCGAAAGCAAGTTCAGTGCTCTACACAATGATTAGACTTATTTTCCCAGATTCTTCCATAGGTATATTTTATTCAACATTTTATTTTTTCACAATTTTCTTAATTACTTGGACATTTTGGCACTTGGGAACCTCCTGTTTACGTCGTTAGGCTCTATTTCATTTGATCTACATGTTGTAAGGTCATTTTTCTTAGATTTATTAATTTGAAGAGTTATCATGAGTTTTGCTACTCACCCTTCAGTTGTAATTATGGAACGGGGTAATTGTGAGTCATGGGAAAAGGGCATACTTACATATTGTAGGTGGCTTAATATTTTGCCTTATTTGTATGATCTCATACCTGAACCAGCCACTTCAGATGGAAAACTAGCTTGGGATATCATTAGAGATCACATAGTAGGACTTATATTTTCTAGTGTTGATGATGACACTATGTGGGCTATATCGGACATTGATTATCCCCACCCACTTTGGACAAGTCTTTGGGAGATCTATGGAGACCCCAATCTCTCTCCATTTCTAGAGGATCCTGCTTTAGATTGTCTCTTACCCATTACTTGGAGAGATAATAGACCCTTTGATCATGATACTTTAGAGGAGCTTGAGTATTTAGACACCATTACATGTTCCAATGGATCAAAGGCTTGTCTCACAATTCCTACTCTTTAGCCTAATCATATTATACATGTATGATCCGTTGTTCCTGATGACATCAGTATCACCACATTGGCCCCTATGGATTCAGTTCAGCATCATGACCATCTTGGTCATTCATTATCTACTCCATCATGGGATTCTTATCTTGTAAACACATTCTTGTTTGTTGAGTCTCACACTACAGATCTTGAGGATTATTTTGAGGACATTCATCTCCTCTACCTTGACAGTTAGGTTATCACTGTACATACACCATTATCCATGCATTTAGAGGTTGCATTTTAGGAGTCTTCACATCAGTTTGTATTTGGCATCATTTGTTTCAGTTCAGAAACAAAGATTATTCAACATCCTATCATGGCACACATCTTGATACATATTGGACCATCACTCTTCACAGGGTTTCTTCAACATCATCCTTTGGATCCATTTCTTCCCAAGGGGAGGAATGTTATTTTCCGCTTCAGGATCTCTTTCTAGATTCTACATTAGGCATCTACCATTGTGACAGGAGCTTCTTCATTGTGGGGGGGGCTTTTTGTCTCTTTATATCTATCCTATCCTTCTTTCATTAGTGCATTTCATTCTTTTATTTTCTCTCTTTTGGGGGGGAGTTTTGTTCCCATGAGGTTTTCTCCCTTTCTCCACTTTATAGAGATTTGGTTGTATTAAGGTACCTGATCAAGCCTAGTTTTTGGGACCCTTGTTTGATTTCATGCATTGTAGTTCCCTTTGCTTTCTTGCACATGTTTGTAGCTGCACTTTTGCTCATCTTAAGGGGGGGTGTTAGAGCAAATATTTTTAACTTAATTATGTTAATTAAGTTACCTTGATTCCTCTCTTAAGATTTCACTTTAGTTTGCATATTGTGACATTTAATAATTATATTAATTATTAAATGTCTACCTATTAGGGTTTCTTTAGGGTTACACAATCTCCTTTCATAAGGATTGATCATTGTATTTTATTACTCTATCTGATTAATACATTTTCACCTTTCAGAGCACCATTACTTTTTTGTCTGGAATGTCATCTTTCTGTGATAGGTTATTTGCATGCAGGTGATCTTTGGGGTCTATTAGGTTGGATTTCACAACTTCTATAGATAGAGTTGGTGGAATTACCTTTCTTATTAATCGCTATTAGTGAGATTGAGATTGTTAACCTTGAGAGAGTAGGACTTGGGCAAAAGGAATTTGATATGGCTATTGCTTTCAAAGACTTCAAGTGAGATGTACTTTGCATTGATGTCATTCCTCAATCTTCACTTGATGGCATCAAAGAATGGCTAAACTCCATGGTTATAAAGTATTATGAAAGCAAAATGAACTTGTACTAGCGGCTAATTTTGAAGACTATTATTGATGATCCAAATAAATTTATTGAAGATGTTGGTTAGGAATTTTTTAATATGGAAACTAGTGGTTCTGATTCTGATAATTCAGAAGAGTTAGATCAAGGATATGAACGATCTAATGTAGAAGAGGAATCAGAATCACTCTTCATGTTGCAGATGTCAACTTTAATACCAACTACAATGGAAACATTGAAATTCCCTAGAAGTATTTATGTAAAGGAAATTTCCTTTAGATGCAAGGATTCAAAGCACATCAACCATGTGGTACAGATGACTAAATCCCTAAGATGATTTGTAGCAATGAAAGAGTTTGAAAAGGAAGAGAAAGCTACATTGGTGACTCAGGAGAAACTCCAACTTTCAAAAACAAATCCAATTAGGTCGGTAGATGTTTGGATCAGGCCAACATTTGGTGGAAGAGGAAGAAAGATGACTGGAACTCTAGAGGCCCACCATACTAGATTTTGATATTCAACCATGAGAGCAGAAGAGAGAGTTGATATCATGTATCAAAACATTAAGCATGCATTCTTACAACTAGCAAAGAAGGAGATGATTACTTTTCTTCATTTTTATTTGCATAACCATATCAAGGTGTGGGAACCAAGAAGACCAAGGATGTCAATTTTGCTTCATTTTCATCTAAAAGATTTTGAACTAGAGTTTGATATACCATTTAGAGAGCTTGGTTTTCATGGAGTTCCTTTCAAAGCCTCTTCTTTTATTTTTCCTATGGTAAACATGTATAATAACCTTTAATGCCTCAAAGGAGAGGTTGTTGGTTGTTTTTAACCCATTTTTTTTTATCAAGAACGTTATTTTCTAGAAATTTACTGGTTTATCTCACTTTTCTTGTTGTTGTATGGCCTGCATGAACACTAAGATGATCTAAAACCTATTGTATGTTGCATATTCATGAATTAGCTTTCATTTTCACCTATTTAGAGGTCATAACTCTTTGTATAGTGAAATTTATCTTGTTTTTACTACTACTACCTACTTTCATAGTGTTCTTGGATTGAAGGGTTTCATGATGTAATTCAACCCATTCCACTTTTTGTGCCTACTATAACTTGTGGAATGGGTCCTCTAACTTGTAAAATACATGCATAAGCTATTTAGAATTTTGTGGAGTCAAGGTTGGGTGTTTGGGATGATGTTCTAGGGTTGTAGTAGGGTATTTTCATGTTGAAAATGAGGGTTTCAAGTGGTGTTTTGACAAAATTTGGAAAGTATTGTCCATGTAATGTATTATTCACCATGTGCAAGGTCTGGTAAGTGTGTTTGGTGCTTTGTTTGGGTATGGTAGGTGCGGGAGATAGGAGTTTCATTAAAATCCCAAGTATTTTGCTTGAAATAGAGGGTTTGGTGTATTAGGGATCTAGAGGTCTTGGACCTAGAAAAAAATCATGGAATTGGAGGTTTTGACACATAACATACTATTGGTTGAGGATTTGGAGTGAAGATCGAGTGTTTAAAAGGTTGTCTCTTTGTAAATAGGGCTAATTTAGTAGCCTTTATGCAAGGTGGTCTATTGGATCTTAATGATGGTACAAAGAAACGTGGTATGATCTCTTTGGAATTTGTCTTAGGGTCTGTGTTAAAGCTTGATTGATATTTGGTTGACCATTGGATGACCTTCTCTAAAAGATAAGATCATTTGATGAGATTTGGACACTATAAGTTAGGCAAGGGTTTATTGAAAACCCATACTCAAAACCTTCCCATAGCCAACCAAAGCCTAAAACACCTTCAAAAAGGTTTTCACAAGCTTAAAAGTTCAAGAGATATTGCTTCCCCCAAAGATTTCTTCAAACCCTAGCAGTAAACCACCATTTTCCACTCAAAAATGCACCATTTGACATCTAGGTCATCACCTAAAAACCATCTATTTGCCTCCCTTGTGCACAAAAATTTTCAAACATGTTTTATAACCATAACTAAGCCTTTCCATTGAGTTATAGAAGCATCCAATAGGTGAAAGGCTTAATATGACATTTTAATGCACTCAAAACCCTGTATACAAACTGACCCTCAGTAATTGGATTTTAAAATGCACAAAATCTCTCAAAATCCAACCAAACAAAAACTAAAACAGATTTAAGTCTTCTACCCACCGAATTCCATCAAAAAGAGAGCACAATCACCCTGTACAGTTCAATGAAACATCAAATCTCAAAGTGAAAAAGGTAGCAATTATTACTCAGATACCATGGCACTTATGAAATCTTTGTCTAAACCTATTGGATAATGTTGGAGCCATCTACAATAACCTCTCTAATTTTTTTTTATCTCAGAGTGGTTTTCCCATGGTTTCCAATTTTCAGTTGATGGAAAAAGTGTCAAATGCATGCAGTAGAAAGTTGCAAAGTGGTGTAACTTTCGTTCTGTAACTCGTGTGACCAATCAGACTATTCCAATGCATCTGAATAGGTATTTTTATGCTAGTAATGGTCCTCTTTTCCACCCAAACATGCGGAATCACTCTGAGCTATATTCAACCGTATCAATCCCTCAAGGGTCCAAAGTGCAAAATGGCTACAAACTTCAGCATGCTACTACTCAAATACCGTGATTCTTAGAAACTTATTGTTTGATCCTATGGGATTGAATTATTCCCCTCTACAATAACCTCTCTCAGTTTTTGTTATCTTGGAGTCATTTTCCTATGGTATCCAGTTTTCAGTTGATGGAAAAACTGTCAAATGGAAGCAGTGGAAAGTTGCAAAGTGGTGCAACTTTTATTTTGGAACTTGTGTGACCAAATGAACTATTAAAATGCATCTAAATAAGTATTTTTACGCTAGGCATGGTCCTCTTTCTCACCCAAACACACAAAATCACTTTGAGCTACATTCAACCAGATTGATCTCTTAAGGGTCCAAAGTGCAAAATGGCTGCAAACTTTAGTATGTTGTTACTCGGATATGATGATGCTTAAAAACTTCTCATCTAATCCTATGGGATAATATTGGGCCCCTCTATAATAATCTCTCACTTTTTGTTATCTCGTAGTGGTTTTCTTGTGGTGTCCACTTTTCAGTTGATAGAAAAAGTGTCAAATGCAAGTAGTGGAAAGTTGCAAAGTGGTTCAACTTTCGGTCTAAAACTCATGTGACCAAAATAATTGTTCCAACACATTTAAATAGGTATTTTTACACTAGGAATGGTCCTATTTTGTACCCAAACACACAGAATTCCTCTAAGCTATGTTCAACCAGATCGATTCCTTAAGGGTTTAAAGTGTAAAATGGCTACAAACTTTAGCATGTTGTTAGTTGGATACCGTAACACTTAGAAACTTCTCGTATGATCTTATGGGATCATGTTGGACCCCTATACAATAACCTCTCTCAATTTTTTTTTTCTCATAGTGGTTTTACCATTGTGTCCAGTTTTTAGTTGATGGAAAAAGTGTCAAATGCAAGTAGTGGAAAGTTGCAAAGTGGTGCAACTTTCATTCTGCAACTCGTATGAACAAACGAACTATTCCAACATGTTCGAATAGGTATTTTTACACTAGGAATGGTCCTCTTTCACACCTAAACATGTGGAATCACTCTAAGCTACATTCAACCAGATCGATCCCTTAAGGGTTCAAAGTGTAAAATGGCTACAAACTTCAACATGTTTTTACTCGGATACTGTTATGCTTAGAAAATTCTCATCTAATCCTATGGAATCATGTTGGGCCCCTCTACAATAACCTCTCTTATTTTTTGTTATCTCAGAGTGGTTTTTCTGTGGTGTCCAATTTTTAGTTGATGGAAAAAGTGTCAAATAGAAGTAGTGGAAAGTTGCAAAGTGGTGCAACATTCGTTTTGCAACTCGTGTGACCAAACGAACTATTTCAACACGTCTGAATAGGTATTTTTACACTAGGAATGGTCCTATTTTCCACCCAAACATGTGGAATCACTCTGAGTTATGTTCAACTGGATCGATCCCTTAAGGTTCTAAAGTGCAAAATGGCTACAAACTTCAGCATGCTATTACTCAGATACTGTTATACTTAGAAACTTCAAATCTAATCCTATGGGATTATTTTGGACCCCTCTACAATAACCTCTCTTAGTTTTTGCTATCTCATAGTGGTTTTCCCATGGTGTCCAATTTTCAATTGATGGAAAAAGTGTCAAATGCAAGCAATGGAAAGTTGCAAACTACTGCAACTTTCATTCTGCAAATCATGTGACCAAAAAAACTATTCCAATGCATCGGAATAAGTATTTTTATGCTAAGAATGGTTCTCTTTTTCACCCAAACACACGAAATCGCCCTGAGCTACGTTCAACTAGATCGATCGCTTAAGGGTTCGAGTGTAACATGTTGAAATAGGTCATTCCACCTATTGTTTAGGCTGTGTCTCAGTGATATGTTCCTGATGTAAGTAGGATAGGGAGTAGGAATAAGAAAATAGCATTGGTAAAGGCATTGGAAGAGATTACTAATGCTACCCTTGTTTAAAATTCAAAATTAAGGCCCCTTAAAAGCTAGGCTAGAAGAGGTGAAAATAAGAAATTGCTTGAAAATAAGTTAGAATAGGTTGGAAATAGGGTGAGGTTGTGGAGTTTGATGTGTTCAAAAGTTATACAAGGAAAATGGAGGTCAAAAGTATGTTATGGCATAGTTCCCTAGTTGGGAAAATAGGGGTTTTGAATGAAAAAGAGATGTTTGAGGGAGTAAAAGTGGGTAAAGTGAATAGGCAGCATAATTTGGTGGTTAATTAAGTTTGTGCAAGTAGAATGGAGAGTGTTGGAATAGGTTTTGAGGTTTGGGTTTGGGTTTGGTGGTTTTGTTTTCTGGTTAGGCCAAATTTTTTTGGAGGGGGGTTCGGTTCATTTTGGGTTCATTGGTACAAAAATAATGTAATATATATATATATATATATGCAGCCTAGAAGCATGCATTAGGATTAGATTATCACATAACATCATATAAAAAACAAAACCACCATAAACTTGAATGCCATTTAAAACATGCATGATAAATATTCATCGTTGAAACTTGAATTGTGGTAGCTTGATATACAGAGTCTATTGATGTTAGGGTTCAATTTGTATGATTTTGAAAAAAGAAGCCAACTAAGTAGAGTTATCAGTGTTCTTCATAAATCATAAGAATTTTTTTTAGTACACTAGCCATTTTGATGTCTTCTTGCAGTCTCAAACATTATTTTGTATCATTGTTACATTAGTCTTGAAAGTGGTAGCTTAATAGAGCTCCACAATACAAAATCTGGTTTACCTGTGCAGTGTAACAATGGCATTGACAGATTTTTCTTTCAAAGAACCAAAGGGTGAGTGCACAATTGAAGTGTATAAACACATATATTTTTGTAATATCACTTATTGAGTTGTTCCAATCAAAGGATTAAATATATTGGAATCTTTTTATCAATCATTTCATAGAATTCCAATTGAAAACGTGTTTTTTTCTTTTAGATAAAGTTGTTTACCATCAATCAATTAATTTATTCAAGACAAACCATGAAGGAAAACAATGATCAATGCTATGGCTAACCAATTAATAAGTATACACGTGAATAAGTCAAGCATGTATATGTGAATAAGGGAAGCACAAGTAGTCACAAACACATATGCCTTGAAGTATACACACAAATACATAGTATACACAACTTAATACAAAGTATATGCACAAATACAAGGTATATGCATGAAAACGCATAAGTCACAAAATATACATTGGAACACATGTAAGTCACAAAGTATACACATACATTGTAAAGTATGCACTTGAATACATGTAACTCATCTATTTAACCATGAATTTATAACATGCAAATATGGACACCATCGATAAAAAATATTTGTATTAACCAAATAGCCATGTACACATACATCAATATATGTCGATATAAGTATAAAATATAGGTACAAAATAGCCATATAGGCATACAATGTCAAATATATCCAATATAAAATATGTACAAAACTGCCATGTAGGCATACAACAAATGGCTCTAGAATCAAAATTCATTGCTCTCCAGGCTCTCGAAATAAACTCTATCCCTTTGTTGGTCGATCAAATGGTGATAGGTCTATCACTCATTTCTGCTGCACTCGAGGAGTGCTCCTGTTGCTCCTACTACTACTGTTAAGTTCTTGGTAAAGTTTTAACTGTTACAATAAGAAGTAAAGACATTAATATATAGAAATTACATTATAAAAATGATATATTTAAAAAAATAATCACTTACGGCCATCTCACGATCACTCTCAATGAGGGAAATATTTGTACGCCAATGTTGAGGCATGCTCAAGCCCTCTATAAACCATCCAAATAGAAATTAGACTACGAATCAATAATTTGGTTTTATTTTTCAATCGAACTAACATCTATAACAATGAATGTAAATTGAAATTTAGTAATTTGCCTCATACCTCCCCTATCAGAGCCATCGAGGATTGTATAGCATATGAAACACCGATATCCATTACCCTCGTAACATTTGGAGGTGTTTCCAAAACCAACATTTGAAAATAAAACAAAAAATTATTTAATCACAAAAAAGTTGCAATAGTAATGGACACAACATGACTTATAGTGTATGAGATCTAATGAACAAAATTTTGAGTACTTATTAAACTATATATTTCTGATTATCATGCTTACTATTTTCCCTATCCATATCTTGTTCAAAAGAACATGTTTTCAGGCTTTTACCCATAGCAACAAGCCATTGAATTGTTTGATTAAATGCTTTCGTAGACATGTACGATAACTGTGGTGGCATAGAGAAGGTAGTGAACTGTTTGAAAAAATGCCTCAAAAGAAATAGGGTCTCGTGGTGATGGAATGCCATTATAAACAAATGCACATCATGGCATTCCATCACCATAAGAATGCATTTCTTTCATGCATTTTTTCAAAAATTTCATTGCCTTCTCTATGGTATTATTGCTTCCTATTATGCTTTGATAGATATTTTCCAAGCATCCATAGTTTGTTGGAAAGCACCTATTTTAGGCTTTTAGCCATAGCAACAAGGAAGCATGAGTATTTTGATAAAATGATTTGGTGCACATGTATGAGAAATGTGGTATCATAGAAAAGGTGGTGAGCATTTTGAAGAAATACCTCAAAGAAATGTGGTCTCATGGTGATGGAATTCCATTCCATCACCATGAGACTGCATTTCTTCAAGGCATTTTTTGAAACTACTTACTGCCTTGTCTAGATACATCTAGTTATTAGTTATGGAATGTGAAGTAATGCTTTGAGTTTGAATGATGTGCAATGCAACGTAACCAATGATATGAATATAAACTACACAAATCTATTAAGTACAGTTCATTAGTTAAACTATTTATTCTATTACCTGCATGAAGGTTTGAGTAAATCCACTAGCACTAGGAGATGTTCCCTCAAAACCTCCAATATGACCCTATTCAACATCCAAAATCACATATTAAAATACCATTCATAAAAAATGCTATTAACATGTAATAAATTTACAATTGTTTACTAGTTACATAGTCTGCCGATAGGTGTACTACGTAAATAAGTAGGTGGAGGGACGGTGTATCCAGTCTCAACACTGTGACCCTACAATTTTATTAAAATCATAAAACTAAATTAGTTAATCTTGCATTTCAAAATCAAAATTTAATAAATTAAATTCAATGAACATGCTAAATTTTACCTGAGTATCAATTCCATACGCATCATGCAAAATGTCAACCACCCTCTCCATCTCTATAGCTACATACGGATCCTCCGCAGCAGCCTCCTAAGTGTTGGTGGAGTCATATGAACAAGTCGCCCAGCAAGATTGACACACATGGGTTCAAAGGCCACCACTCGAAGACTCCCCTAGATGGTGTTGTAGAATAGGGCTAGTATGATGGATGACACTCTGGGTCAAAGTGTTGATCACCTACAATCTCTACGTCGGCACTCTCCTTCGTGACAACAACCATAACAATGTTCTCATGAGGAATCCTAGCGACAACTTGTCCTTGTGACGTAGGATCTGGCTGTGCACCATGCCTATCCTAAGTGGACCCCCCATCTCTCCCCTGGAAGTCTCTCATATCAAAATAATTTGGGATTTTTTTCAATATGAACTCTCTATATAGTTTCCTAAGAAAATACTGGGGGACTTCACAATTGTTGCATGGTCAGTCATCAAAGACCATGTACCACCTATCATAAAAATGGTTCCTAATCTCTTGGTGGTGGGACCGATGAATAGGAAACCTCTTCACATTGAGGCTAAGATTTTTATTTGTGCGTGGTTCAATGAATAATGAGCACAAATCACCTTTTGTAATTTTTAAACCATTTACTTGTTTATATGATAGTTTATATGCATAATATGCCCTAGCTGCCTGCCTTCTATCTTGCCATCCAGTTATTTGTTTGCTAATTGAATCTACATTTTTTAACATATCTTTCAATGAATTTGTGATGGTCATTCATTCTGTGGTTGAACCATTTGGATCACTCAACCTACTAATAAAATTCTCAATTTGTTTTTTGTTGTTCTCAATCTCACTCATTAAATTTTTTTGAGTGCTAGGAGGGTGTTGAGGGATTGGTGGAGGAGGTTGTTGTTGAGGTTGATTTTCTTGTTGAGGATTTTGTTCTTCAATATTTGGTTGCTCTTCTTGTTGAGGATTTTGTGGTTTTGTGGGTTCATTTGCATCTCCTACAAATTCAAAAAATTATATATCAAATATAACCTAAAACTAATAAAATCAACCTAAAACTAAGAAATTCAAAACAAACAACAAACAATACTTACCTCTCCCACCTCTTCGTTGTCATGGCACCATCCTTGCAAAGAAATAGAAAATCTTGTTGAAGATTTGTACCCAATACCTCCTCCTAAAACATGAGCGCGAAAGTTGGGGATTTTAGCTGCAGGTAGAAGAAGAAAATAGTTGAAGTGAAAATGAAGACTTTCACTCTTTTTTTTCTTTAAACGTGCTATAACGCGAGCACGTTATAATGTGGTCACATCATAGCATTTTCAAAAAAAATAGAAAGTGGCCACGAAATTGCTACCCAACTTCATGCACCCATTCGATGGGTTTTAAGTTTTATGTTTTTCTATTATTTGTGTTGTTTTCTCATTTTCTAAATTATTTAATTATTGTAAAGAGATTTTCCATTGCAAGTATTTCATGATATTTTTGCTATTGTCATGTCTTGGTGCTGATTGTTCCTAGTGATGCGAACCATTTTGGCCAGTGCATTTTCATTTACTGTTTGTGAATTTCTATTTATTGTGAGTAGACTAAAGTGCAGTCATCATTAGTGGTTTGTGGTGTTAAGTTTAAACTCATGAAGGTTATAAATGCCTTTGAGAAATCAAGTAAACTAGATCAATCTCTTTGCAATTTATCCCATTCTCTTGTCAATAGGAACAATTCCCAATGTTGTCAAACAATTAGAGCAAATGTGCACAGTATGCAAGAAATGCAATGCAAAAGATATAATAACTTAAAAATGCCTCATTTTTTGTTTGAAATATGATAAATATAAACTTTATCAGTAGGTAGATGTTCGACTCTCACCTAAGAAATTAGAGAAAGTGAAATCATTTCTTGGACAGAGTGAAATCTACACTCGATAAGTCCTAAATGATTCACAATGTATGGACACATGAGTATAAAGCATTCACTTAATCAGGCCAGCAAAAATTTGGTATAGAGCAAAGAACATGACAATTGTAGGTAGATAAAAAACTATCAAACAGAACTACAAAATTTCTAGGAAGTTACATATGCCTCATGGTTTGCTTGCAATATGATAAGCATAAAACCTGTGAGTAGACACAAATTTCACTACCATCAAACAATGTGGGAAATGAGCAGACAAGGCAAGAAAATTATAGTGCAATAGATATTGGAACTTACATATGGCTCATTCTTTGTGTCGAACATAATAATTATAAATTCTTCCAATGCAGGCTGATTTCATTTGCATGAAAGAATGTGAGGAAATGAACAAGAAACACAACCAATTTTTGGTGTGATAGATTTAAGACTTGGCACTATAAGCCATTCATGAGTTGCAAATGCATATAAACATAAAAAATGTTAATTAAAAAATTTTAATGTTTCTAAAAAATGCTTCCAAATGAGTAGACAACACAAGAAAATGATAGTGTTGTAGATATAGGAACTTAGAAATGCTTGATTGATTGAGTGTAACACAATAGACAATTTTTTTTAATAGACACTAAATTATCCACCATGAAAGACACACATCAAATGAAGAAGAAATGTGAACAACGTTTTGTTTGAAAGATTCAAGACTTCACACAATAAGTTGCCATAAGTGAATTGTGAATGTATATAAACTATAAAATAAGATCATGAAAGATGTAGGAAAGCACACAACTAGCAGAAGACTAGGCCACTTGATAGCAGGAAATTTAAATTGTCTATGAGAACTTCTATATGATTATGTCTATATCTAATCTACATAATTTTCTATCTTCCAATATTGACTATCAAAATCAAGAGAGAAAGATATGAATTCTCAACATAAATATGTTAAGACTATTGTTCAGCTACTCAAAGATACAAGTGTCTCATTCCTTTGTATTATTACGGCGTGAAATTCATTAGTGTCAATTTCTCTACTAGCCATGATTATGAATTGAAGTAATTGTTTTTGTGCATGTATGCATGTTCCTTGCACTTGAATCTATTGCATGAAAATGAGAATTGTTTGTATTTGAAATATTTCACATGTTTTAAGTTTTATGTCTGTCTAATATTTGCATTGTTTTATCATTCACTAAATTATTTAATTATTGTAATGAACTTTTCCATTGCAAGTATTTCATGAGTTTTTTTCTATTGTCATGTCTTGGTGCTGACTGTTCTTGGTGATGCGAGTTTTTTTACTAGTGCATTTGCATTTACTATTTGTGAATTTCTGTTTATTGCACGAATACATTGAAGTGAAACTATTGTTAGTGGCTTGTCATGTGAAGTTTAAAGTCTTCCAAGCAAAGTATTATTTGCATTGTTTGAATTCATTTCCTTAGATTAGATGCATCATGCACATGCATCAAAATATTCATGGTGAATCAGATATATCTTGAATAGATAGGCATCCTTCAATGTCTATCACTCTTTCACGAATAGACAAGTAGTGTGGATTGGAAAAATACAAAACCATGCCTAGAATGTCAAAAGCTAGCGAGGAAATTGCAAATATATACTTATATATAGATATATCTATTTGTGTTTGTGTGTGTATGTATGAACATATATCTATATGTATATATATGTATATACATGTATATATATGTCTATATGTTTGTTTTGCATTTTGCATATACCTAAGTCTCATTCTCATTTATTATGAATAGATTCAAGTGTAGTTGCAATTAATAGATTATGGTGCTAAGTTTTGAGTCTCTCAAACAAAGGACTATTTATGTTATTTAGTACATACACGTACATACATACATACATACATACATACATACATACATACATACATACATACATACATACATACATACACACATACATACATACATATATATATACATATATGTGTATGTATATGTATATGTATACATATATGTATATGTATATGTATATGTATATGTGAGTATATATACATACGTATGTATATGTATATATGTATATATATTTCTATATGCATATATATGTATGTGTGTGCATGTATATATATGTGTGTGTGTATGCATACATAGATATGTATGTATATATATTTATATACACATATATATGTATATGTATGTATGTATGTATGTATATATTTGTGTTAATAAATATGTATGTGTATATATATATATATATATATATATATTTCCATATATATGTATGTTTATGTAGATTTATATATATAAGTATATATACATATATATATATATGTAGACATATATATGTATGTATATATATGTTTGTGTGTGGTATCTATATATATGAGTATATTGGAAAAGGCATGAACATATTATTTATGTAAATATGCCTGAAATGGGCACTAAGTAGTATTTGTTGTAGAAACTAAGAAACTATATAGGAGACAGTTTCAGAAGTTGTTAGCCAAAATTAGTGCAAAATGTACATTGTTTATAACCATATGTCAGATACATGAATAATGTTCAACACCCTCTTATTTAGAAACATGACACTGTGTGTTTTCCAATGGCCATCAAATTTATAGGAATCTATGCCAATTGTTTGATATTTGACATCTTACCCTATTTATATAAATCAGTGTTCTACTCCAACAATGTGAAGAGGTGTGCTCTATGCCAGTTTACGTATTTTCAAATATTGTGGTTGCACATGAATAAGGAGGAGAATAGGTGAATTGCAATGTCAATTATTCTTTAGATGCTAAAAATTTGTAGTTAATACATTGTAGTATTTGTTTGTCTCCTTTTCTTTGAACTAGTTTTGAAGCCATACCTAGATAAAGAAACTGAAATTACATAGGAATTTGCATCTATGACAATTTCTATTGACTAGGAGATAGAGATAGTGTTACAAATCCATAGTTTGTTTAGTGAAGCTATGTACCTTTTCCAAATGCATGGATTCGGTAATAGATTACAATTCAACTTTGTTTCAAAACATATTATGTGATTTGAATATGATTCATATTTATAATTTGTTATGGACATGTACTTGTTAGATGATCTCTAATGAAGTTGATGTGATCTATGTGAAATGCAATAGAGACTCTTTCAACTTATATTTTAATCTTGGATATCTTTTGGTGAGTGGCTACCATCTGTTCTTGCTTTTTTAGCTATACTTATACTAGTGCTATATACTATGGGACATATTTCCTTTGTTGGCATGAATCTGGCCATTGGTGTTGCTTCTTCAAATGCTAGAAAACTACATCTCAGAAAAGGTAGCTATAATCACGAACATCAAAATTCTATTTCCTTAAAGTGATTTTGAGTTTGTTAGCTACATGTGTTGATTGGGTTACAAAAATAAGCTATTGTGTCTATTATCAAGGCACCTATCTATCTTAATAGTAAAAAAAATCTATGTGAGAATGCATTCCAATTTCCAATCAAACATGTCAATCACTACCAACAATGTGAAACATGTGCATCATATCCATGGGTCAAGAAATACATAAAACATTAGGTGTATCTTGAACAAGTAGACATGTTTCAATGACTTTTTCATTTCATGGAAATACAATTAACTTGTACACTATCCTCTAAACTCTCTTTTATTAAAATAATGTGACAAACTATAGGATAGATTTAGTAAAATTTTACTAACATGATTTCGATGCACAATTTTAATATATGCAAGACTCAATGATTTTATACCCAAACATTTTTCCAATTACTTAGGCCTAATTTTCATTTTCATTTAATAAATTCAAGTGAAATTGTAATGCATGTGTGCAGAGCAATTATTACTTCCATTCTTAATCATGACCAACACATTATCCTATTTAGTTTTTAACTCAACAAGAAAGACTAGGCCATAGATACAGTAACACAAACAACCTAGTTCTTAATCATGGCTAGTAGAGAGATCGACATTAATGAAATACGTTGTTAAGTATTTAACTCAACAACAAATAGTAGCCCATAAAAGTAGTCAAGGATAACAAAGAATAGGCATTAGCACAAAAAAATGCAAGCTTAATTGTGTTGTTTGTTAATTTATTGAGGTTGTTTGATGAAGCTGAAATTTGTGTTTGTTGAGAAGGTTTACATCTATGGTGTTGGAAGTGACAAAGTTGGAATTTGTATGTTTCTGTATCTTTTACACTTTGATTTTTAGTTCTCTACTGATTTGCTTGGATTTTTTGATGAGGGTGAAATCGGTTCCTTTTAGAAGTATTTATGTCTATCATTTTGGAATTGAAAAATGAGCATTTGTAAGTTCTTATATCTTTTATAGTTTCTTTGTATAGTTTTTTGCATCTCTACATTTTATGGGTTAATGCCTATTTTTTACACTCATGCATTACAACTACACTTGAATTTATCATGTTAATTCTTTAACTGAGGAGAAAAGATTAAGCCATAAAATTTGTTACAGGGACAAATAAGTAAAACATAAAATGATGGTGTAAAAGATATAGCAACTTGCAAATGCCTCCTTTTCATATTTTAAATGTTTTTTATCTTTGCTATTGTTAATTTTTTTTATGGCTTAATGCCTAAAAGAAAATCCCTAGAAAAACTATAGAAATTAAACCATAAAATGAAAACATGTAAAAAACTATAGAACGACACTATAAAAGACATATGAACTTACAAAGCCCTGGTTTTCTCCTTCCCATATAATAGACATAAACCCTTTCAATAGACCTAATTATCATTTTCAATTAATAAATTCAACTGTAATTGAAAAGCATGTGTGGAGAGAAAATGATATTTTCATTCTTAATCATGGAAAGTATAGAAGTTGAAAATAATGAATTATCCTATTAATTCTTAAACTCAACAAGAGTGACTAATCCATTAATGCACTCAAAAATAGCAAATAGTAGGCATTATCCCATAGAATGCAGAGATGCACAAAGCTATGCATGAAAAGATATAGGAACTTACAAATGGATCATTCTTTGCTATTAATATGGTAGACATAAACCATTACAACAGACAGGGGTTTCATGCTCTCAATCATTTTAAACGTTTTTTCAATGGGCTAATCTTTGTTGTTTCTTAGCTTTTAGTGTTCTTATGGATTAACCTTATTTTTTTGCAATTTTGTTATTGACTTTTGATATTTTAGTCATCGTTTTGTATTTTCCTAGTCCAAATTAATTGTGTATTTGTGAAACAACAATAGACATTGAAGGATTTCTATCTGTTGAAGATATTTGTTCATGCCCAAAAAAATTTTGTAAATTTTTGCTGATGTTGAGGGAAATATTTACTAAAAGCTAATTATCGAATTTTTTTAGCAAGTTTTTCATTGGGTGGTGGCATTTTCCTTGTGGTTTTGTCATTTTTTAATTTTGTTTAAATAATAATTGTTGTACGGGGCTTTTCTATTGGAAATATTTTATGAGTTCCTTTGTATAGTGGTGTCTTCACATACACTCTTGGTGGGGATGCCTAGCATGTCAAGTAGTCAATTTGTATTTACTATTTGTGAGTTCTCATTTATTGTGAGTAGACTGAAGTGTATGTCATTAGTGTCTTATGGTGTAAAGCTTTAAGTGTCAAGTTTTATGTTTGTTGAGCAAAGTATTATTTGTGTTGTTGGTTTATTTTTTGAGGTTGTTTAATGAGGTTGATATTTGTGTATGTTGAGAGGGTTTACATCTATGATGTTGGAAGTGAAAAATATGGCATTTGTAAGTTCTTGTATCTTTTACACTTTGATTTTTGGGTTGTCTAGTTATTTTATCGGATTGTTTGATGAGGGTAAAATATGTGCCTTTTGAGAGGGTTTATTTATAGCATTTTGGAATTGAAAAACAAAGCGTTTGTAAGTTCTTATATCTTTTACAGTGTCATTTTAAAGTTTTGTGTATCTCTACATTTTATGGGTTAATGCCTACTATTTGCATGCATGTAAGTTTGTATGTCTTTTATAGTTTCATTTTACAGTGTTTTACATCAAGTAGCATTTTATGGGTTAATGTCTATTGTTTGTTGTTGTTTGTGTTTTGTGTGTTAATTTCTATTATTCACTATGCTTGACTAATTTTATGGGTTAGTGTTTGTTGTTGAGTTAAAGACATTAAGAATTAAAGTAGCTAGTTGCACTTCAATCTATTCAATGAAAATGAGAATTGTTCATATTTGAAATATTTCTTGGGTTTGAAGTTTTAAGCCTATCCACAAAAGTATTATTAGCATTGGTTTTTCATTTGGTCAGATTGTTTGTGTCAGTTCTGCACACATGCATTGGAACTGCACTTGAATTTATTGAATGAAATAGTTATTTACACCTCTGTATTTTATGGGTTAATGTCTAGTATTTGTTGTTTTTTGCATTTTATGCATGCATACATTGCAATTGTAGTTGAATTTATTAAAATAAAAATGAAAATTAGTTTTAATCAACTGCAAAACGTTAAAGTATAAAACCATTAAATTTGTGTCTATTGAAAAGGTTTCAGTTGTAAGGTTGTATGTCTTTTACACTATCATTTTATAGTTTTTTACACCTTTGCATTTATAGGCTGTCATCTATTGTTTGTTGTTGTGTATTTTTGTGTTAATGTCTAATTTCTTATTTTTGATTGCTTTATGGTTTGTGTTTTGGTTAAATACTTAACATCGTAGTTGATTAATATCGGTTCTACGCTGCCACATGATTAGGAATGGAAGTAGTTAGCTATAGTTCAATGCAACGGGCATAAAATTTGATCAAATGAATAGACAATGCAAATAATAGTTTGCTTGACAGACTTAAAACTTGACACCATATGCCACCACTGACGTGTGCATTTCAATCTATTCACAATATTTGAAGCACTATTTTAGTAGGCAACATTGAGTCCAAAACTTTAGTGCACACACTAATAGGCTTATGCATTCCTAATGTTTTGTTTCTATACACGTGGTCACTATAGATGTTTCTGTTGATAGGTGACATTGTTCATAATTTCATATGCGTTGTCTAAAACTTGTGCTATAGTTGAGCATTAGAAATTGGAATGCATTGTTATATAGATTTTCTATTTATGATTAGGATTGCTAGGTGCCTTGTTCTTCTCAAGTCATAGTTGTAACTTAGACCATTTGCCACATACGTGGGTACATAGGAGATCAAGTTCAACACGTGCTATGGTGTACATTTGTAAGTTCAGTCTCTACTTTGTTTGTATTCTATATTGTCACAACCTATTCTTCTTGCAAGAGAATTATTCTAGTTAAATATAGAAAATGTACTAGATTACAATTATAGTCACGCATGAGACCTTTTTTCTTGTGCTATTCTTTGCAACTATATTCTCTTTGCACTTTTGGCTTGTCTTGCTTTGTGCTTTACCCACTATTGTTATGTTGTGCTTCTATAATATTACACTATTGTTCAACAAAGATATTTTACTTAGTATATGCATATTTCAATCAATATTTCACTTTCATTTGAATTTATACATAAATGTACTTGATCATTGTTTTCCAATCATTTGTAAAAGATGCTCTCTCACCATAACAATCAAATGCGATAAGAAAAAAACATTTAGAAATAGGGTGTGATTATCGAGACATTGATGGTGAGATCACTGCTACTCTATTTGAGCTACTAATAATCAATCACCAGACCATGTATTTGAAAGCTATGCCTATATTTTTAATCGTATCAAGGAAAACTATAACTTTTTTTAATACAGTCTTAATGCAAGAATTTGGGAGAGCATAGTTTCCATGGACCTTGAATTGATATTGCTACTTAGATTGTGAGATAGTCGGTTTACCTTGGGCATTGTAAAATTGTTTCTTATCGGGACTTGAGAGCACATAGTTTTCTTGTAGACTAAATTTTGCAATTTCCCTTCCCAGAGCACATAGGAATAATACCTTTTTACTTGGTGAAGTTTTTGTTGTTTACAAATTGATAAGGCATAGTTTGCTTAGTAGTCCCAAAATTGCAACTAGATAAATACATGGGTGTATATATATACATATGTATATGTATATGTATGTACATTTCTATGTATATGTGTATATGCATATTTCTATGTTATGTATATATGTATCTAATCTCAAACCATAATTATCTAATCTCAAACCATAATTGGAGTTGAAAAGTATAACAAGATTACAATTGAAATTGATTGATTT
>VDFB02302098.1:0-17126 GCA_007258455.2 Sequoia sempervirens | reverse complement strand
GGTGAATTGCAATGTCAATTATTCTTTAGATGCTAAAAATTTGTAGTTAATACATTGTAGTATTTGTTTGTCTCCTTTTCTTTGAACTAGTTTTGAAGCCATACCTAGATAAAGAAACTAAAATTACATAGGAATTTGCATCTATGACAATTTCTATTGACTAGGAGATAGAGATAGTGTTACAAATCCATAGTTTGTTTAGTGAAGCTATGTACCTTTTCCAAATGCATGGATTCGGTAATAGATTACAATTCAACTTTGTTTCAAAACATATTATGTGATTTGAATATGATTCATATTTATAATTTGTTATGGACATGTACTTGTTAGATGATCTCTAATGAAGTTGATGTGATCTATGTGAAATGCAATAGAGACTCTTTCAACTTATATTTTAATCTTGGATATCTTTTGGTGAGTGGCTACCATCTGTTCTTGCTTTTTTAGCTATACTTATACTAGTGCTATATACTATGGGACATATTTCCTTTGTTGGCATGAATCTGGCCATTGGTGTTGCTTCTTCAAATGCTAGAAAACTACATCTCAGAAAAGGTAGCTATAATCACGAACATCAAAATTCTATTTCCTTAAAGTGATTTTGAGTTTGTTAGCTACATGTGTTGATTGGGTTACAAAAATAAGCTATTGTGTCTATTATCAAGGCACCTATCTATCTTAATAGTAAAAAAAATCTATGTGAGAATGCATTCCAATTTCCAATCAAACATGTCAATCACTACCAACAATGTGAAACATGTGCATGATATCCATGGGTCAAGAAATACATAAAACATTAGGTGTATCTTGAACAAGTAGACATGTTTCAATGACTTTTTCATTTCATGGAAATACAATTAACTTGTACACTATCCTCTAAACTCTCTTTTATTAAAATAATGTGACAAACTATAGGATAGATTTAGTAAAATTTTACTAACATGATTTCGATGCACAATTTTAATATATGCAAGACTCAATGATTTTATACCCAAACATTTTTCCAATTACTTAGGCCTAATTTTCATTTTCATTTAATAAATTCAAGTGAAATTGTAATGCATGTGTGCAGAGCAATTATTACTTCCATTCTTAATCATGACCAACACATTATCCTATTTAGTTTTTAACTCAACAAGAAAGACTAGGCCATAGATACAGTAACACAAACAACCTAGTTCTTAATCATGGCTAGTAGAGAGATCGACATTAATGAAATACGTTGTTAAGTATTTAACTCAACAACAAATAGTAGCCCATAAAAGTAGTCAAGGATAACAAAGAATAGGCATTAGCACAAAAAAATGCAAGCTTAATTGTGTTGTTTGTTAATTTATTGAGGTTGTTTGATGAAGCTGAAATTTGTGTTTGTTGAGAAGGTTTACATCTATGGTGTTGGAAGTGACAAAGTTGGAATTTGTATGTTTCTGTATCTTTTACACTTTGATTTTTAGTTCTCTACTGATTTGCTTGGATTTTTTGATGAGGGTGAAATCGGTTCCTTTTAGAAGTATTTATGTCTATCATTTTGGAATTGAAAAATGAGCATTTGTAAGTTCTTATATCTTTTATAGTTTCTTTGTATAGTTTTTTGCATCTCTACATTTTATGGGTTAATGCCTATTTTTTACACTCATGCATTACAACTACACTTGAATTTATCATGTTAATTCTTTAACTGAGGAGAAAAGATTAAGCCATAAAATTTGTTACAGGGACAAATAAGTAAAACATAAAATGATGGTGTAAAAGATATAGCAACTTGCAAATGCCTCCTTTTCATATTTTAAATGTTTTTTATCTTTGCTATTGTTAATTTTTTTTATGGCTTAATGCCTAAAAGAAAATCCCTAGAAAAACTATAGAAATTAAACCATAAAATGAAAACATGTAAAAAACTATAGAACGACACTATAAAAGACATATGAACTTACAAAGCCCTGGTTTTCTCCTTCCCATATAATAGACATAAACCCTTTCAATAGACCTAATTATCATTTTCAATTAATAAATTCAACTGTAATTGAAAAGCATGTGTGGAGAGAAAATGATATTTTCATTCTTAATCATGGAAAGTATAGAAGTTGAAAATAATGAATTATCCTATTAATTCTTAAACTCAACAAGAGTGACTAATCCATTAATGCACTCAAAAATAGCAAATAGTAGGCATTATCCCATAGAATGCAGAGATGCACAAAGCTATGCATGAAAAGATATAGGAACTTACAAATGGATCATTCTTTGCTATTAATATGGTAGACATAAACCATTACAACAGACAGGGGTTTCATGCTCTCAATCATTTTAAACGTTTTTTCAATGGGCTAATCTTTGTTGTTTCTTAGCTTTTAGTGTTCTTATGGATTAACCTTATTTTTTTGCAATTTTGTTATTGACTTTTGATATTTTAGTCATCGTTTTGTATTTTCCTAGTCCAAATTAATTGTGTATTTGTGAAACAACAATAGACATTGAAGGATTTCTATCTGTTGAAGATATTTGTTCATGCCCAAAAAAATTTTGTAAATTTTTGCTGATGTTGAGGGAAATATTTACTAAAAGCTAATTATCGAATTTTTTTAGCAAGTTTTTCATTGGGTGGTGGCATTTTCCTTGTGGTTTTGTCATTTTTTAATTTTTTTTAAATAATAATTGTTGTACGGGGCTTTTCTATTGGAAATATTTTATGAGTTCCTTTGTATAGTGGTGTCTTCACATACACTCTTGGTGGGGATGCCTAGCATGTCAAGTAGTCAATTTGTATTTACTATTTGTGAGTTCTCATTTATTGTGAGTAGACTGAAGTGTATGTCATTAGTGTCTTATGGTGTAAAGCTTTAAGTGTCAAGTTTTATGTTTGTTGAGCAAAGTATTATTTGTGTTGTTGGTTTATTTTTTGAGGTTGTTTAATGAGGTTGATATTTGTGTATGTTGAGAGGCTTTACATCTATGATGTTGGAGTGAAAAATATGGCGTTTGTAAGTTCTTGTATCTTTTACACTTTGATTTTTGGGTTGTCTAGTTATTTTCTCGGATTGTTTGATGAGGGTAAAATATGTGCCTTTTGAGAGGGTTTATTTATAGCATTTTGGAATTGAAAAACAAAGCGTTTGTAAGTTCTTATATCTTTTACAGTGTCATTTTAAAGTTTTGTGTATCTCTACATTTTATGGGTTAATGCCTACTATTTGCATGCATGTAAGTTTGTATGTCTTTTATAGTTTCATTTTACAGTGTTTTACATCAAGTAGCATTTTATGGGTTAATGTCTATTGTTTGTTGTTGTTTGTGTTTTGTGTGTTAATTTCTATTATTCACTATGCTTGACTAATTTTATGGGTTAGTGTTTGTTGTTGAGTTAAAGACATTAAGAATTAAAGTAGCTAGTTGCACTTCAATCTATTCAATGAAAATGAGAATTGTTCATATTTGAAATATTTCTTGGGTTTGAAGTTTTAAGCCTATCCACAAAAGTATTATTAGCATTGGTTTTTCATTTGGTCAGATTGTTTGTGTCAGTTCTGCACACATGCATTGGAACTGCACTTGAATTTATTGAATGAAATAGTTATTTACACCTCTGTATTTTATGGGTTAATGTCTAGTATTTGTTGTTTTTTGCATTTTATGCATGCATACATTGCAATTGTAGTTGAATTTATTAAAATAAAAATGAAAATTAGTTTTCATCAACTGCAAAACGTTAAAGTATAAAACCATTAAATTTGTGTCTATTGAAAAGGTTTCAGTTGTAAGGTTGTATGTCTTTTACACTATCATTTTATAGTTTTTTACACCTTTGCATTTTATGGGCTAATGTCTATTGTTTGTTATCGTATTTTTTGTGTTAATGTCTATTTTTCTTATTTTTATTGCTTTTATGGTTTTGTGTGTGTTGTTTAGTTAAATGCCGTAATTGATTAATGTTGGTTTCTCTACTACCCATGATTAGGAATGGAGTAGTTGGCTGCAATTCAATTTGCATGGGGCATAAGTCTGAGCAAATGAATGGAGCAATGCAAATAATAGCTTTAGCGAGGAGACTTGCCAAAACTTCACACCATAGCCCACTACTTGTCAATGCATTTTTAATCTACTCACAACATCTAAAGCACTATTTTAGTAGGGAGAATTCAACCCAAAACATTAGTGCACACACTAATAGGCTTATGCATTTCTAATGTTTTGTTGCTATACACATGGTCGCTACAGATGTTTCTATTGATAGGTGGCATTATTCATAATATTTCATATGTGTTGTCTAAAACTTATGCTACAGTTGAGAATTAGAAATTGGAATGCATTGTTATACAGATTTTCTATTTATGATTAGGATTGATAGGTTGCTTGTTCTTCTTAAGTTGCAATTGTAACTTAGACCATTTTCCATGTACGTGGGTACATAGGAGATCAAGTTCAACCTGTGCTATGGTATACATTTGTAAGTTTAGTCTCTACTTTATTTTTTATTCTATATTGTCACATCCTATTCTTCTTGCAAGAGAATTTTTCTGGTTAAATATAGAAAATTTACTAAATTACAGTTATAGTCACATATGAAACCTTTTTTCTTGTGCTATTCTTTGTAACTATATTCTCTTTGCACTTTTGGCTTGTCTTGCTTTGTGCTTTACCCACTATTGTTATGTTGTGCAAGTCTATAATATTACACTATTGTTCAACAAAGATATTTTACTTAGTATATGCATATTTCAATCAATATTTCACTTTCATTTGAATTTATACATAAAAGTATTTGATCATTTTTTTCCAATCATTTGTAAAAGATGCTCTCTCACCATAAGAATCAAAATGCGATAAGAAAAAAACATTTAGAAACAAGGCATGATTATCTAGACATTGATTTGATCACTGCGACTCTATTTGAGCTACTAATAATCAATCACCAGACCATGTATTTGAAAGCTATGCCTATATTTTGAATCGAATCAAGGAAAACTATAACTTTTTTAATACAGTCTTGATGCAAGAATTTTGGAGAGCATAGTTTCCATGGACCTTGAACTGATATTGCTACTTAGATTGTGAGATAGTCGCTTTACCTTGGGCATTGCAAAATTGTTGTTTATCAAGACTTGAGAGCACATAGTTTTCTTGTAGACTGAATTTTGCAATTTCCCTTCCCAGAGCGCATAGGCATAATACCTTTTTACTTGGTGAAGTTTTTGTTGTTTACAAATTGATAAGGCATAGTTTGCTTAGTAGTCCCAAAATTGCAACTAGATAAATACATGTGTGTGTATGTATATACATATGTATATGTATATGTATGTACATGTCTATGTATATGTGTATATGCATATGTCTATATTACGCATATATGTATCTAATCTCAAACCATAATTGGAGTTGAAAAGTATAACAAGATTACAACTAAAATTGATTGATTTATTTCCTTACACATAGTCATCTTGTTGTTGTTGAATTCATTTTCCATTGCTCAACTAATATGGTTTTCTTTTTGGTAGATTGTGGACTACATAGGATTTCTAGTTCGATGGTATTATGCCAAATTTTGCATTATTGTTGATCAATGTCACCGATAAAAAATTATGCTCATTTCTTTTTTTCTTTTTTTCAAATGCCTACTACTCTGCTCAATAGCCTCAGAAGAAGTTTCTTTTTAGCCAAATGAATTGATATTAAGATTTTTTTGTTGCATTGCAGGCTTCCTAGTGCAAAACAGTCAACCAAACACTAAAGGTAGAAATCCTACATTGCTATTTATCACAGTGATTAAATTCCTCTTGAACTCTTCTTTGTACGTATTCAATATTTCAAGCTTCACATATTTTTTTTCATAATTATTATACTAAGTAGTGCCAATACAATTCGTATCTTTTTTCCTTTCACATGTAATCTTCCAATATGGTTACAAAGAACTGTGTTGTAAGACCAAAAACTATTACAAGAGACAATTGTTGTAAAAACCTAGAAACCAAGTGTGAATGCACCTTTGACATGAATTCATGGAGCTCTGCACTATGCACATTATTCTTGATATGAATCATTCAATTACAAGCTTCACAATTGCATGTTTGACATAATACATGTTTTCCTTAATTTCCATTATACATGGAGCCAGGTACGCAATGGCTATGTGAATCATTTCTTAAATTCTCTTCACAATCATTTTCTTATAGGTTTAAGGATTTGCAATATTGGCTTGTGTTAAACAATGCTAGCAAATCTACATAATCTAGATGACAAAAAACACATATCTATCAAGAATGAAGGTCTCTACCATAGAAATCAACACTAGTGATGAGATTGGGCTTTGGGTTGACATGTTCTGTCAAAAATGGCTAGCATATTGACTAAACATTGCATTATGCACGTGACCTTTAGTAAACAAAACAATGTATTTATGTAGTGCCCTCGTTTAGGTTATGGATTGATGTCAGTGAGTTGTTGGTAATGTCATGATGATGTGGTGATTTTATTATTTAATTTAATTTTAAGGTTATGAAATAACATTAATAATATGCTTGGATTTGATTAATAAAGTTAATTTAATTATAGGGTTACTTGTTTTATTTGGAATTAAATAAAGAATTAGATTCAATAATAAACATTAATTGAATTATCTTTGGGAGTTAGTTATTTAAAGTAATCGGATTAGATAAGGAAAGATAACTATCATTTAATGACTAAATTCAATTAATAAATTTAAAAGTGAGAAAATATTAGAGAGGATTAAATATTAAAATTGTATTTAAGTTTAAATAAATTAAGGTGAAAGTATTTATTAAAATAAATTTATTTTATTGTAACTAAAAGAAAGATTAAATTATTAAATATTTATTAAATATTTAATAGTTGATCTATTTGGTTCATCTATTAAAGAGTCAATTATAATAAATAAGGGTAGTGGATGGCATTCAATTGTAACTGTCGGGAGTGCAACGGTCTATAGATGGGAGTGGAAAAAACACCATGAAACAAATTATAAACAAGAATTATTCTAGAGGAAGGGGGAGGAATTTGAGTTCACGGAGAGTGGGGTTCACTATGATTAAATTTTTCTCGTTACCCATACATTGGGGGGAGTTCTCTCTATGATCCAATCTGAGAGCACCTTCTTATTCGAATGTCGTTATTCTGTTTGTTCGCCTTCTGCACTGACCAAGGGTTTGAAGATGCAGCAAAAGTTTCAGGCGCAATTGCCTCTGTTCTGGTTGATCCATCCCTCAATCTCAATAAATCGTATGTTATTTTATGACAATTTTTCTTTCCACTACAATTTTGATGCACAAATGTACTTTCTCTGATTCTTGGAAGAAATTATAGTCATTTGGTAATATGCAGTCACGTTTCAGTTTCTTAGAAGTGTATGGCTTGTAAATATATGATGTATATGTTATGCAATTATCTGGATTGTTGTATGTTTATGTTTTATTTAGTGCAATCGATTTATCTTAGGGCATGTAATTGTTGAAGAAACCCTTGTTTAGGGATGTCATGGCCTTTTCTTTCTTGTATATTGCTCTTGTCTGGAAGGGATCGAGGAAATGTATGTTGTTATTTGTGGGATTGGGGTTGCAAGCGTAAACTGTTGAAGGTCTAATAAATTGATTTAAATAGAGACTTCGAATTGGTTTCTAAGTATTAGAATGAGATTGGAAATTACATTTTGAAGAGTGGGCTTGTAAGGCACCAATTCACTTTAACACATTGGAACTAGAGCAGCCCATATTAATGGTCCGATCTATCTTCGCTGTTTAGATTCATATACCCATAACTTAACCCACTGGTTTGAGTGAGCTCCCCAACTTACCTCTCCACCCAGCCCTGAGGGATGTTTGATGCAAGTATACAATGTTTTCTAAGAACTTGTTTATTATTATTTTGTTTAATTTCTAATGCGATTTAATGTTTGGGCATCTCGTCGCATCTTCAATACTTGAAAATAGAATGTAGCAGAGGTTTAAATAATCTATCTGATTTCATTGGCAACCTATAAAATCTGTAGTACTTGATAATAGAGTAATGCTGAGGTTAAATAACCCGTTGGTTCCTTTGTCAATCTAATGCAGCTGCTGCACTTGAGCATAATAGGAAGTTTAAAGATTTAAATAACCCCACTAATACCACTGGCAATCCATCACAGTTGTAACACTTGAAAGTAAAATATTCTCAAGGTTCTAACATGATAGAGAGAATGGGCAGAGTTTAATTTCCAGTTTTCAAACTTGAGTGCGTCTCTGGAACTCGCCACCAAACTGAAATGTATTAAACTCAAAAGAGGAAAAAGTTGTACATTATTTCTCCTATTCTTAAGTCACGTATTTGCACTTCGCCTGTCTCCTTCTCCTTAGTCTTGAGGAAAACATTTGGGATTTGATAATAATGCAAGTAGATGGCAATATTTCCAAATTCCAATATTCACTTTCTAATATACTTGCCAACCTGTCACTGATATGTCATTTAGAGTTGAGGCTTTGTACAGAATTAAATAATCTCCCTGAAACCATTGGCAACCCAAGATCCATTGGTAGCTTTTAGCCTTATGTAAAGATGTAATGGGTAAATAATCTCTCACGATATTATTGTCAATCTATCTCTGCCTGTGACTACACGGGCATAATGGGAAAGTTTTAAAGGTTTAAAAGTCTCTTGATTCCATCGTCAACTTTGTCTGACCTTGGCTTGATCATAAAAGGAAGTTTAAAGGTTTAAATAGTTACTGCTTGTACCTTGCTCAACATCGACAAGCTTGCACTAACAATGAATGTCTGTGACATAAATGCTCAGATTAAAGAGTGGGAATTGCATATGTTGATTCCTCTAGAATACCATAGTTGTGAAAATTAATTGGTATCAAACTTCTCATTCATGTCAATGTTTCTTTGTGTTGGTTTTCGTTAAGGCGGTAAGCCTCACCCAGATCTCTATCCTTGTTTGGTTGGTGTTGGCCGTTATTATCTTGACAACCTTATAACTCGGTTTACATGAGAGGAGAATGGAGACCTTGCCTTAGACCTTCTGACCCTTGGTTTTATTTTATTCTCTTAACTCAAGTCATATCAAGTTAAAGTCTTTGAACTATGCATTAATCGACCAACCTTATCGGCTTTGCTTCTAGAAGCTGAAGTTCTCTCGAGTCACTAGTGAAGCTCTCTCTGCCTTTTCAGATTCTTTCATTACTATAGATGACTGTGGGATTTAATCATTTGTACCACATGGCTGTTATACTTTTTATGTAGTTGGCTACTTAGAATAAATATTGCTACAATTATTTGTGAATTATAGTGGAAAGGAATAAATTAGATTTATTAGGTAGTTAAGTTGGAGAGTTATGTGATGTGTTAATGAGTAAGTAAAGTGATTAGAGAGAGAGTTTCCTTATGTTAATTTTTGATAATTTGGGTAACATTGATAGATTAGTTTATTCTTAATTTGATTAGTTTCAAGTGGAATAGTTAACTTAGAAATAATGAAAAGTAGAGTTTTGTATGTTGTTGATGTATGTAGATAATATTGGTGATAAGGATTATTTCTGTTTAGGTGGGAGAATTGATTTATAAGATAAATGGAAGTAAATAAATTTGAAAATTTTAATTAGTTGGGTATTACGATAAAGGCTAGTGAATGATTGTAGATTCGATAAATGTTTTGATTAATTATATTTAGTTAAACAAAGGGCTTATGTAAATGAATAAAATTAGATGATCTCTTCTAAGTCAATTTCCCTCATATTCTTTTAATAGTTGGGTTTTCTATAAGAATAGTCCTAGAAATACTTGTGATTGATATCATGATCAAATTTTTTGTTTGAGTGGGTTGATCTTCAGAGGAGAATGGTTGTTTATAATGTGTAAATTGGAATATATTTGTTTTAATCTGTGTTTGGAAGAGTATACTTGTGATTGGTGTCTTATGGCTTAAAACATTTGGATTTTATCCTCACTTCGCATTATTGTGCTATCCTTAAATGTTGGAAATGATTGATCTTTAAAATAATGTTCTTTTTAGATTGTTTCAAATTACTTCTTATTGAATGAATGGATATATTGTAGTGACTGAGTGTAGTTTTTTATTTTTATTTTTGATTGTTTGATAGACTATTGCTTGCACGGTGAATTTTCATTGAAGTTGATTTTGAGTTGAAGAATTTTCTCATTTAATTTGCTGCTATTCATTTGGAACCCATATGTTTTCTGTTGTTGTTCTTTACCCTAGTAGGTAAATCGATTTAATGTTACAAGTTGTATCACGGTTGATAGTTCCGTTTGAGTTGTTAGTGAGTCAAAAGTCGAAAAGAAGTTCTTTGAGTTATGGGTATTGAGAGGGAGAAAATAGAGAGTTTCCTTGGATTTCCCAGTTAAATTATCGAAGTTGTTGATGTTGTTTAATGGAGTTGTTGATCTTATTTTGATGTATTTCTCCTCATTGGTGGGTAGCATTGGTTCTTCAGGTCTTGCATTTATTGTTGTCAAATTTTCATGGGGAAACCCTAGTGTAAACTTTTTGAGAGTCTTCCAGAGGCTTGTTTTTATGGTTGGTCAATGTTCTCTCTCTATGTGCCTTTGATGTGGCAAGTTTTTTGGTATTTGGATTTTGAAAGGGTTGTACGAGAATTGTAAGATTCTGATTATATATTTATAGCAAGATGAGTAATGCCTCGCATGTTTCTCTATTGTGATCTAATGTTCTTGTTATGTGGTACAACCCTTGGATTTTGATTTTTTATGTTTTGAGTGTCTATAGAGAGAGTGGCTCTAAGTGGGTGGTCGGTGCATAAAGGGGTGCCAGGATAGCCCTCGTTAGAGTGTGATTAATAAGTGAAAACCTAAGTAATTAACTAGGGGTGGAGTACAGAATCACATTAAAAAGATAATTGATACCCTCATCGCCTTTTAGTGCCTACAAGACCCAAAGAGAAGGGGGATTGAGAAGGGGCGTGGTTGGCATGATGTTTACTTGTCTTATTGAAGGTAACGGTTCTGCATGAGCAACCTATGGGGTGATTTTCGCCTTGAGATGAGTAGCGTTGGCCATAGATGAGGCCGGCTCCCTAGCGTGGTTGTCACGGATAATCCGTCCAATAGTGGAGGCACCTTGCAATGGAGTAGTCGAGAATCCATGTTGCAAGCCATGTGATGACACTCTCTCCTCGCCTCCTTCTTATGTTGCTTCTTTGGAAATCCTCTGGAAGTGGTTCTTTGTCTTGAATTGATGAAACATAGTTGTTTGAAATGATTTATGGTTTTACCCTATTTTATCTTTGGTGTACTTTGTGGTCTTGTATGATCTCATTGATATTTGACTTATGACCTTGTACCCTTATGGTACTGTGATATGATGTTATTGGATTGTTTAATTGCAATTTGGAATTGTATTATGTTTATTAATTCAGCTTGATTTGGAAGTGTTTTATGATCTTCCTCTGGTTACTTGTTTACTGGTCATTGCTTTGATTTATGAGATGAGATTTATGACTTTGAGTTATTATGTTGACTCTTGGATGTTGTTGATTATATCATTGTAATCCTTGAGTTTTATGATACTTTTGTATGACATTGAGTCTTGTGGTTCCCTGCTTGGATGTTCTTGGTTGAGGTCTCTTTCTTGTTAGCTCCTAGCACGGGGGGTGGGTCTTCGGACTCACGTGGTCGGGTGGAACGTGCTAAGCACCCCATTGGGTCCCCAGCCGAGGATCGAGAGGAGCGGATCGGTGCTGTTGCAGCGACTCCAGTGTTGTATTTGTCTTGGAGCCAATTATGATACTTTGTATTCATCTATTTATTTGTATCATGCTATCTTGTGTATGGTTTCCATTTATGTTTGGAAAAACTTTTGTATCATTGTATTGTAATGTAACGTTAAACCTTATGTGGCTATTGGCCATGGCAGTTGTTATTCAATGTGTTGAGTTAATCATGTATATGTTGCATTTGTGTACATAGATGGTTTCTTATCAATACTTTATCATGTATGTGTTACATTTGTTAATGTTTACTTTGTTATGGATTATAATTTTGGATTTTATTCTTTATTGTCGTTGTGTGGATCTAAGTCACGTAATGACTCCTCGTGTACCCCAAGGGATGTATGTGCTAATGAATCTACTTAAATGATATTCGTGTCATGACTTAATGTGTATTGCATGTATGTTTTATTAACTTTAAAAATAAAATAAAAAAATAATGCAGTAATTATTGTTTAAATGTCCTTTGGGGTTACATGTGAAACGTTTACAATTACATTTCAACAATGATGTATGTAATATTGTGATATCAATTCTTTTCCACAACATAATGCCTACTACTCATGACTTTACAATCACACTAAAAAAATTGGCCCAAACTAGCACATAGACATTACAGAAAGGAAATTTCATTTGAAACTTCCTTGCATGAATTAGAAATCAATCAAAATAACTATGTTCCAATGCTTCAAACAAAATTTCCATGCAAAATTATTATCATAAAAATGAACAAATGCATTAGTGATTAACTTGAACTTTGTAATAGTGTCAACAAATTCTATTTAACCACCCTCTTTACTATTTTGATTTTTTTCCCAAGCTTTGTTTCTTAATGCAAGCAACAATTGAAAAAATTAGGCCTCACCAGATATAGTGTTTTGAAAATCTCTTTGAATTTATTCTGAAAAAAGAGTTCCTAAGAGTGTAATGTGTCATTTTGAATTAAGCCTTTTGCATGAATTCCATATCTTTGATTGGCAACTTCGAACAAAACTGCTTTTAGAAAGAACATGTCTACTCATTCTTGATGAGGATCATCAAGCTCTAAATAGAAAATATGGAGTTTATACAAAAGGTTTAATTCAAAACTACACATTATACTCTATAACCTTTTCATGGAATAACTTAAAAGAGATTTTCAACACATTGTATCTAGCAAGACCAAATTTTTCCAATTCCTTCTTCGGAAAAAATCGAAGCTATACTCGACACCTAGTAAAGTTATGGCTATGAGAGGGATCTAAAATTTGGACATGTTCCTCATGGTTGAAATTGTAAATAGCATTCACAATGGAAAGGAGGGTGGAGAAGTAGAATTTGATGAAACTTCTACAAAGTCTAGGTTAATGGATGATGCTTTTATTCACCGTTATAGTCAGAAGAATCTGACCAGTCCTCCTAGGGTAAAGGATTTTATTGTGATTTTGAGAGAATGTTGTATACATTAGGTCATCTATCGACATGTATTTTTCTATAATTCTTCATCATTTATGGGAGATATCAAGTCACTATATCTCATGTAAATGTTGTAACGAAAAAATCTTCAAAGTCTCAGAAAAAGTACAAATGGAAAAATACAACACCTTATGGCTTTTGTGCTATGGAAAGTAGCACACACCCTTTTCCTTTCTTTGCAAATCATTGTATCATATGCTCTTTGAATACATGTAGCTCTACATTGCATGCATAAGGAATAGGATGTCTTTAGCCCATGCATAATATATAGTCACTAAATTTCATCTATTGTCAATAGATTCAAGTGCAACTCTCATTAATGGCTTGTGCTGTAAAGTTTTGAGCATGTTGAGTAAAGGGTTATTTGCATTGTTTATTCATTTGTTGAGATTGTTTGATGAGCCCAAAATCTTTGTATAGTGACAGAGTTTTATATCCATCATATTGTTATCCAATTTATTCCTTTTTTATTCATTTGCTTGGATTTTTTGAAGACACTCAGATCTATGGTTGTTGACAAGAATTATGTCTAGCATCTTCGAAAAAAAAATCACAAAGTAAAAGAACAATGTCGTTTGAATTTAGAAAGGGGGGAAATGGAAAGAAATTGATCTAGTTTACCAGACTTCTCAAGCAGGATATGAATGAACATGACATATCCAAATGCATGGGAGTTGCAATAGATATATTTTGTATTTTCATAGCTCCTATTTTCCAAGCATTGTTGTTCTAGCAAGTCTTATGGATTCTCAAATTCATTCATTATGTAATATGGCCTATCCAGAGGATTTACATCTATTTTATACATAATACAATCTATTGATAGAATCAATGCATTGCTTCATGAGGGTGGAATCGTTCTCTATCTAGAGGGTTTATATCTATCATGTTGCAAGTCAAAAAAGACATGCTTCTAAGTGCCCATGTCTTTTACACTATCATTTTTGTGTTATTTATTCAATTGTTCAAACTGTTTGGTGGTGGTGAAATTAGTATATGTCGATAGGCTTTATGTCCACCACCTTGGAAGCGAAAAATAGTGCATTTGTAAGTTTCTATATCTTTTGTACATTGTCATTTTATAGTTTTAGACATATTTGCATCTGTAATGGGCCTTCTTCTACTACAAGTTATCTACCACATAAGAAAAGGACAAATTTAATCAATTCCTACTATTTTATTGCTTTTGGAAATATTTCATGGCTTCCTAACATTATTTGATATAGTCTTCTCTTTTGATTTATGCTTACTATTATTTGTGGCTTTGCATATGATGTTAATTAATGTGCATTGACAAGAGCATTATGTTGCACCCATTACTCATTTGAATCTAATCTTCTAACTTGAGCACTCTTCCTATATTTTCCTTTTGCTTTCATATCTGTCTACTTGCATATTATTGTCAGCATCAGAAAGAAAAAAAGTTTAATAAACTGCTAATGTTTTGTTGCCAAATTGCAAATATCTTGTGTCCTTGTTATGTTCTTTGATATAGTCATGGATTTATAAGTTTTAGTGTTGTAAGATTTTAGGTGAACCCTAAACACCCCAAAACCCGAAGCATGCGCCAACTTCCCACAAGAGAGAGTCGATAGAAGACATGTTATCATTAAGATGTACATGAAAAATTGAATATGTATGATTAAAACAGCCAAAATTTTTGAATATAGGCATGAGTGAAAACCTAAAATGCGTAAGATGTTGCCAATTGTTAAAATCACACTACATGTGACAACATGTGAACCCTATCTAGGAAATGATAAAAATATAGAGATAAGTTCTAGAAGGACAAATCATCCTCTAGAAGGAATCTTATCTCCTACAAACAAGGGGAAGGGGAATTCACCCCATTATTAAAATGATTTATCTAATTATGCAACCTAGGACGTAAAAACAATATTACCTAAGTAAACTTATGTAAAGTGTAATTAAATAATTAATTACACCAACAAGTGTTTTTTCCATGCATGGAATTTCAACAAGGTGACTATGCATCTATAATCTGCAATTTCTATTCATTGAAAATAGACTGAAATATAGATGCCATTAATGGCTTATACTATAATGTTTTCAGATTATTTAGCAAATGATTATTTGCATTGTTTATTCATTTGCTCACGTTGTTTGACATGGCTCAAACCTACATCAATTGAAAGAATTTATATCTATTCTATACAAAGCAAAAAATGACACATGTGTAAGTTCCTATATCTTTTACACTATCATTTGTGCATTTTTTGTTCACTTTCTCAGATTGGTTGATGAGGGTCAAATCTCTGTCTCTTGATAGGTTTATGGCTATCGTGGTGGAAGCAAAAGATGAGCCATTTGTAAGTTTTGATTTCTTTTGCACTATCTTTTTTGTAATGATTTTCACATTCAAAAGAAAAAAGTAAATTCCAAATGTTTCATTGCTATTGAAAATATTTCATGTCTTTCTAATAACGACCTTGTGCATAAATACTGCTAATTTTCATTTACTATTAATAAAATAAAACACAAATGTGACTAATAGCAATGTCTAGATCTCTATCTACTGGCACAATTAATGTCTAGTAGCTTTCCTATTGTTTTTGAAACAAAAAATTAGGCACCTATGATTTTGTATATCTTCCACATAACATTTTTTGCCTCATTAACTGACTTCCTCGTATTGTTTGGTGATGCTCTAAGAGTTTTTTGTTGATAGTGTTTATGTCCACCATCTCTAATGCAAAGCTACAGTGTCAAAGATAAATTTTCTCCTAAATTAGAATGGGGGGAATTGGAAAGAAGTTGATCTCGTTTGAAAGAAGTTGATCCCATTTTTCAGATCCTTGCCACATACCACTAGCTATCCTATTGCTTGTCGTAACTCAAACTTGATGGGGAAAAGCATTTTTTTTCACCCAATTCTTAATGTCTCTTCTTTTCTACATCTGGTTATTTGCAATCATTGGAAATCATTGCAAACAAATGAAATCACTTTGATCTCAATTCGGCCCACCAATTTTCCCTACCATAAAATGCAAAATAAATGATTTGCTTCCCCCATTCTTTGTATCCTCATTTGTTCAATTGTATGATCAATTGAAAGGGTTTATATCTATTGTAAGGGTAATATGGTATATCTAGAAAGCCAGCATATGAATTATTTTATCTCAACAAAATCTCTGTCTGTTGAGAGTGTTTATATCTACCATTTTCAAAGTTAAAAAGGAGACATTTTTAAGTTCATATATCTTTCACACTGTCATTTTTTGCATTGTTTATTCATATGTTGAGATGGTTTGATATTGATAAAAAACTATTTGTGTTAATAGGGTTTATGGCTTACATATTGGCAATAAAAAAATCACATTTGTAAGTCGCTATATCTTTTACACTCCTAGTAGATGATTTAATCAATTCTAATGTTGTGCTATTGTTGCAAAATATTTCATTATTTTGTAATGTTCTTTGACATAGTCATTTCCTTGCACCCACTCTTTCTATTTAGATGTGTTGTCTTGATGAGGTCCTTTTGCATATACAATCTCTAATTCTTGTTTTCATTATTTATTAATTTCCTTGGATTGTTTGATGAGGGTCAAATCTAGGTCTACTAGCATAGTTCACATCTATTTGTACCATAGAAAAAAGGAAACTTGCCTGATTTGGGGAAAATTGATGATAAATTTGACTTAATGAGGCCTTGATCTAATGGTGTGATGTGTTTTCCACATCCACACTAGGTCTTGGACCCTTCCAAATGTATTTATCAATGTCTTGTAAAGGTGTTGTAAAGTGTTGTAAAAGACTTTCACACTTTTCTAGACGTAATGAACACATTGTTCCTTAATTCAACATTATAAAATGTATTTAAATACATTATCACATCAATCTAGAAGGATTATAAAATAAACTTAATGATAATCTAGTGTTGTATTATGTCTTGGACAGTCACATTGGATGTTGT
>VDFB02302097.1:0-10411 GCA_007258455.2 Sequoia sempervirens | reverse complement strand
TTAGGTTCTTAGGCTAATGGCCATGAGGAGGGAAACCGTATCACATAAATACACTTTGCCCTGTACAGGGTCATCGAAGGTATTCCCTGTATCCTTGCTTGGACATGCCATGGATGCCCCTCCATTTCCCAGTGCCTACCTTGCTCTGTCACAATGATATTCCACCATACCAAATTGAGTACTATTTATAATTTCCTTAATGTTTAAACTCTTTTTTTAAATGTTTAATAAATTCTAATAATGAGTAAGGCATCTCTTCTAATTGTGGAGTTGGTCTGGCATTTTTTTCATTGTCCAATAGCTTTATTACTAGCTCTTACAAGTGTGTTGCAAACTTGCAAACTTTTTTATAATGTCATGATATATTTGGAAAAACTCTCATTAAGCAGTAGAAGTTAAAAGATTTATTGCAAGACGAAAGCACTAGATTGATTTCGTTTTAGTAAATTTCTAAATGACAGATTAAGCTTTTTTTTGAGGATGTGACATCTATGTGTATAAATATATCTATGATTGCACTGCCCATACAATCATTTGAGAAGAATGGTACCATAGACCAGCATAAAGGTGTTTCTGTGGGTATGGTTCCACAAATCCTGTTTTCAGCTTTGCCTTCTATTAAGTTATCTCATATCACTGAAAGTATTTTCTCCTCAGTATCAGTCATCTAAAAATGAAAAACTGGTCTTGTGTACATGCACAATCAAATCTAGATTGTAGTTCTATGTGAAGCAAGGGCACATGGAAATAGCCAGGGTAAGGGTTAATGCTTATGGATATATTGAACCTAAAAATAAATTCTGGTTTGCTCATGTACATGTGAGTGTGGATTAGATCTTTACTTTCTTCGTCTATAAAATCTAAGCAAGGCTGTAAAGACAAATGGAGTACAACAAATATACGTTCCATTTATACATATTTTCAGCAGTAACAACATAAGAATCAGTCTCTCAAGATATGTAATTTGGCACACTATTAATACCTAAGATTTATGTCATGGGTGTAAGGTCCTACACCTTACCAACGATTTATACTCCAAGGAAAAGGAGGAATCTAGATATATCACTGATCAAAGGAAAATATATACACAAATCTCTCTAGTATGCAATCAGTTTAAATGACTAATAAAATTATAAATAAGACCACACTTTTAAACATCAATTTAGAACTTTGTTTTATTTGTATATGGCATACTTGAAGGTATAACAAACGTTGCATGATGGAAGGGTAGAAGAAGTAAAGTTAGTTCCTTTTGTGCTGCTGCCCCTCATATTTTCCTTGAACAATGAAGGATTGCTAACATGGTTATATGTATTTATAAAAGACATAAATGATAAAAGATCTTCATACTAATAAAACATCCTGTCTAGCTCTGCCATAAATCATCTTCCGCTAGTCTGCTGAAACAAGAATTTGAAGAGACAATACAAGCAATGATAGTAATATTGAGAGTGACAGTTAATATCCTTGAACATAACATATGTACAAGTGATTCTCGTAACAAACCATAGGTACAACAGAAATTAAAGTAATCCAATTTTGTCTTGTAACAGAAATCAAACTACCTCTGTTCCATCTTATGACCATTTGGATTTAATGAACATGGTTACTTGTGAGAAAATGTATCCTTGGATCACTTTCATCAGCAAACAAAGGCAGCTCCTTTCTTCAACCAATACATATAAATCTGGGTTCATCCACAACTACTAGTGTATAACAAAGGATACATGGTATACCTTGGATGGTCCTGGACAAGGAAAATTGGTTAGTTATGTGATCTTTTTTTCCTCCTTGTGGCCATTAGCTTAAGAACCTCTGCATCTGATCACCAAGGGACAGAAGAACCAAAATCCAATGAAAATCAACTATTATTCACTCTTCTAGAAGAATTGACATTTTCAATAAGAAACAACAAAGTTCAAAAGTGTGTGACATGGCAAAACTCGCCAGCTCCAATTTTGACTTGAAATAGATGACTTGGCAAATACTTGGAGAACTCTAAAAATTTAAGAAAGTATTTAAATTCAAAACTTGGCAAAAACTCAGTGTATCTGAGTTTCTCTTGTGGATTTGTGAGTACTCGTGAGTATTTAACACATTTTTCAATGTAAAACTTGCCAAAATTCACTAGTCAGTAAATGGGTGAGTTTATTGGCTGGGAAAAAATCTTGTGAGTACATAGTGAGTTATAGTTGGTATGATTTTTCCACATTCCATGAAGTATTAGAGCAAGCTTTTGGATTCAACTGTGTATGTTTTTAGATTGATGTTTTGGATCACACATAGTGAGCTTTTAAGCTATGATAAACTTTAAAATAATTCCTAAAAGATTGAATACATATATGATTTTCCTTGGATTTTGGCTTTTCTATCTTTCGGTGATCATATGGAAAGGTCCTGAAGCTAATGGCCACAAGGATAAAAATAATATCACATAATTTCACTTTGCCCTGTCTAGGACCATCTAAGTTATACCCTGTATCCTTGTTTGGACATGCCCTGCATGCCCTTTGTCCATTGCCCATTGCCTACCTTATTCTAATGTTTTTCCAATTTTCCAAGACACGATTTTATTATTTAGAATAGGATACATAAAATTTATAAAATCAGTGGATTAATAGAAACTAGTAATCAATTGAAATCCTCAACAAGAAAATATTTTTATTCTAAAAGATTGAATACATATCTGTTATTTTCCTAGGAATTGGTCATTCTTTCTCTCGGACCCTTGGTAATAAGATGGAGTGGTGTGTAAACTAATGGCCTCGAGGAGGAAAAATTAAAGACAATCACTCTGCCTTGGCTAGGACCATCCAAGATACACTTATAATAGTAGAAATTGCATACCTTATAACTTCTTACATTTTTCTTACTGTTTGGGTTTCCATTTACCAAGTGTGTTTTAGGACCATGTTACAGCTAAATTTGATCTCCAAACCTTAGAATGACCTTAGAAACCTTCTCTAGAAATTTGGAGCTTGTAGCATTAAATGCTAGCTGTGCACCCCTTATGTAATCAGTAACCTTCTGTGTAACTGTAAATGTAGCATGGCTGGTCTTATTTATTCTGCACCCCAAATTTTACATGAGCCTTTGTGACCTAACCCTAACCATTTCATGGGCATTCCCAAACCCTAAAACTTAGTATGACCCCATGTTTAAGCCAAATTTCCTCACATTTTTCACTCATTATGCTATCACACACTCAAACTTCCTCTCTCCACACATCTCCAAGGTGAATTGTGAAAGGAAGCTAAGATAAAGATGTTAAATTTAAGATCAGATTTAATGCACAGAAATTAATTCAAAATCAGACATAAGAAAACCCTCCACTTGAGGGAGAAAAACCCAACAACAATATATCACTTATATATTGAATCATCAATAAGATCTTTACAATAGAGGCCGATATGATGGCCTATAATATGCACCAAGATATAATGCAATACAGAATTATAAATAGACAATTTGCTGATGAACTCTCAGCCTTCAACAGCCTTCAACAATGCCGAATTGATCTTGCATATAACTCGATCTGCCTTGTATAAGAATTCACACCAAGCAGTGATGAAGAGTATTGCCTGAATTATGAATAAATCGATGATTACAATGCGATGGAGCAGTGCATATATATACCAGAGATAGAGGAGGACGTGTCCTTTCAAAATAACAAGTCGGCCCTTAATAGAGAGTTGTGCCTTTTCAATAAAATCGCGCCCATGTAAGGAAGGTTGGCTTCATTAACAAATTGAGCCTCTTCAATAATTTAATTATCATTTATTATTAAAGACATGTCACTTGAATTTATCCAATTGCTATATATAAATTAAATAGCCTTAGCTATTATTTAATTTATCTTGTCATCAAGGAGATTGCTGGAAGTGGAGACCGATGCTGCAAACATCAACAAAAGAAAACAATTTCTACACTAATCTTTGAGAGAAGTGCATATAAAGTATGATTATACATTTGCAGGAAAAAAAAGATACACAAAAACCATTACATAGTTTTACATGTTGGGAAAACCCTTTTTGAAAAAATTCTAGCCTCTTAAGTCTTGAACCGATTGTATTCCCAATAACACCAACAGTTATAATACAACTTTAGGCTCAAGCCGTCATGGGAGAGAATACCAACGACAAATTTTTATAGTTTTCACCAGCATAATAGTACTTGAAAATACACTATATGAAACTTCCATCTAAAACACCAAATTAATAGAGAAGCCAAGAAGAGAAAACCACAAGTGGGCTCACAAAACCATGAGTCAACACATGAGAGGAATGGTGCCCAAACCCTCATTGCCCAAATTCCAATGCTATAGTCCAAGATGGAGATTCTCCTACACCTGTCATAACTTGTCATAGTCATCTCCCCAAATTGGGCACTCCATTCTGGTCTCATTGCTCCATTCAAAGATGCCTTATGATACATTATATTGGTCATATTTCAGGTCAACAATGTAACCTCCTTATATGCTTTTACATGTATCATAGATTCTATTACACACACCCTATCAATGCATACTCGACATAATTGCCAAGTCATAGTGGGACACCCTTTTCCACGAGGGCTTACAAATAATTAAATAAATAAGAAATAAAACCATTAGCATTGCAAGGCGTATGACACACTTATCCCAACAAATTGCATGTGCATAAACAGGAATAGAAGGCTGGAGACATTGGATTGAAGATTTTGAGCTATGATGCGCTCCTTTTTTCCTTGAATGTTGTCTTTCTTGTAGTTTTTCCTTTCTGCATTTATCCAAACACCCTATTCCTTTTAATCTCCATCATTCCATGCCATAGAAGCCCTCATCATCCTCTTTAAATCTGAATTCCTTGTCCCATCGAAACCCTTGTGATCTCCTAAATCCTTCAACCATTGTCATTGCCCCTTTGTGATCAGTTTTTCCATTTCCTTTACCACCCATCACAAGCACACACCACTCTTGTTGTAGTCATGGGCCCCTAGGGTTTTTATCTCATACATTGGCATACACCACTATCACTTTCACATAGGTCTGAACACACCATCAATTTCCTAGTGCTCTTGTGTAACAAGTTGGAATATACCCACAATGCAACTGACTGAGGCACTCTCCCTTGCAACACTAACCATTTTTCATGGTCCTGTTGTGACCTTTTTCACACATCGCCCCATTGCAAATGGGGACCCTCACTGGTTTGCTCTTAGGGTTTAGCGTTGAGTGGCAATTTCATAACTCTCTGATATCTGGGAATTTCATGTCAAGGTCTGGAGTCATCATCCGAGCCAAGTTGGGTGTTTGAGCCCGAAACTGAACGTAAACGTCATGGGAGTGCTTAGAAGGCCCTGCAGACGAGGATCGCCTGTGCTTTCGCTCAATTCTGACACTTCCTATTTTTTAGGGATTCTGCTTTTTTGCTTTTTTCGTTTTTGGCATTTCTGGCCCAATCTGGTATTTACTATTTTTAGAAAGTTGCTTTTTGCTTTTTTCTATTTTTAGTAAGTTTCTATTTTTAGAAAGTACAGGGTGTCATTAGCATTTGAGTCAAAAGTTTCCATTTTTGGAACTAAAAAGCGGGCAAAAATCAAGCAAAAATCGGAAAATCATGAGAAAAGCAACTGAAAAGCGCATGCAAAGCAGAGAAAGGCGCATGCAAAGCGAGGAAAAAGCGCATGCAAAGTCAAAAAATCAACTGGATAAGATCACGCCTTTGAGGGAAAATCACTGAAAAATCAACTAAAAAGCAAGTAGATCATGGCAAAATTCGCCTAAGTCTAGAAGAGGTACGCCCTTGAGAAAATCCAGTTGAAACTTTGGAAAATCCAGTTCGAAAATCCATTGATCAAAGGGAAAATCCAAGTAAAATTCATCTATTTGAGGAAATTCGCATTCTTCAAGAAAATCCAGTTGGACAAAGTAAAAATCGACTAAGGCATAAAAAATTATTGAACTGGACTTTAGGAAATTGAGTGAAGTGAAAATTCCAGTTGGGAAGTGAAAAATCCAGTTGGAAGTCGAATTTTCTCAAGGTGGAATCGAATTTTTTCTAAGGCAAAGTCACTTTGAGAAGTCAAAATTCCAGTTGAAAAGTCAAGGAGTCCAGTTGAAGGTCGAATTTTGCTAAAGGCAAAAATAAGAGAAAAACTTAAGTTTTATTTTAAAACTTAATCACCAAGCCAAAAGGGACGCCTTGTTTGAAAAGTCAAAGATCAGGATAAGATTGCTTTTTCGTTTTTAAAGCAAAATGCAACCAATGAGAGAAAGAAATCGACCTAAAACAATTTGGGAAGGTTTTTATTATAAAAGACAATCTAGTGAGCTCATTATTTTATTATTTACAAAGTCGACTTTCTTCACAGGCAAAGCTCTCCCAAGAAAAGACGTCTTTTTTCAACTGCAAGTGGATTTTTCTTGAGTTCCAGAACATTGAATTGGATTTTTCTCTTCATTTCCAGATTTTCTTCAAACAACTGCAGGTTACCTTTGGCGATTTTGAAAGGGGAATTGGATTTTTCATTAAAGATTTGAGAAAACTTCAAGTACAAACCATAGAAAATCCAAAAGATTATTTAAAATTCCACGAATGCTCTTTGAGAATAATAAAGGCAAATCGATTTCATTTAAGAATTTATTCTTCATGCAGCCTTTAATCAAGTTCTGGATTTTTAATTAATTTTTCAAAAATTCTCCAGCCAAGAAATCGCCTTTGTGCAAATTTATTAAAAAATTCTCTAACTTCGAGTTTCTTACAGGCGCAATGTCTTCTCCAAAGAACGTGGGAGGTGGAGTCAGAAAAGCTCAAGTCAAGGAAGTCCTGAAAGAATTCTATCCAGAATCCCAGTTATCCTCAAAGTGGAAGAAAGTGACAGATACAAACTTTGAACAATTTAATGCGATTCAGCACAAGAGAAGGATGTTTGGCACAGAAAACGAAATGCCTACACCTATCGCCTCAAATATTGTTAAGTCTGGACTCCATCAAGCAGCAGGATTTCCGCCTGCAGTTCAGTGCAATGAGTTAATGGTTGAATGCGCCAGAAGGTACAATCCTCAAACAAGATCAATTAAAACTCCCAATGGAATCACCTTGGCTTATTTCACAGAGGATTCAATCAGGGAAGTATTTGGTATTCCCCATCGCCGGAAAATGTTGAACAGGACTCAGCAAGAATCACGGGCCATGTTCGATCAAGCCAAGGAATCCTGTATGGACATCATCAATTCCAACTGGATTAAAGAACCCAAAAGACATCGCTCCAAGTTGCCAAAGAGACTAATTTGCACAGATTTTAAGATAGAATACAGTGATATGATTCACATGCTGAACAGAGTTATGGGAACATCTCAGGGAGCCTTCTTTGAGGTATGGATGTTTTCATACGTGGAGGAAATCGTATTGGGAATGGAGGCTGTAAATTGGGCCAAGTTGATAAGTGATAATATCAATTTCCAGTTGAGAAATCTTGAAAAAACTAAAACCTTCTACATGAGTTCTTATGTGGTTTATATTTTGGCAAGATTCACTAAGTACAGAGGACTGATTTGTAAAGGCGAAGTGGGACTTCGGAAAGATCAACTCAAATCATATGATTGTTACCCGCAGCTCCAACTGCATTACAGGGACAACTTCAAAATAACAAATGACGCCTTCCTCGTGTACATCACACGAGTTCTTCAAGGAACAGTGCAGAGAAGGCTATCTAAAGAAGCTATGGCAATGCTTGACAAGTTCGGGTCTTGGTTTATCCAGTTTCCGACATTTACTTATATAAGAATTCATGGATTCTCTGATGCTCCGTACAGACTTCCTCGATACCCAACAGACAAAATTGTTATGCTTGAGGTAGCAAGGCAACTAGCATGTGTAGACTCCATTCAGGCGAAGAAGAACAAACAAGGAGTGGATTTTCCGGTTGCAATTGGAAAAATGCTAGAAGTCTGTCCTTCGTTACAATCAGCCAAAACAGCAGGGGTAGAGTTGCAATTTTACAAATTCAGCACCTATAATCCAAGGTCCGATTATGACCCATACCTGAGAATGCGTGGGAAGAAGTCCCTTCATGTTATGCAGATCGAAGATTACTGGTCTAACCTGATGGACGAGTATGGAGTCAGGAAGAAGGCTTGGTCAAGAATTCCAGTTGAACTTGTGAAAAGGTGCGATTTGTTTCCTATACCTGACCAAGTGAAAGACAACGGGGACTACATTCACCCTCAGTTTGAACAAGAAAAAGATAAGCCTATTTTATTGCCTAACTGGACACAACCTGAGATGGCTAATTTGAACACATTGATGAAGGACATTTTTGCTTACTCAAGGGAATGGGTCGATGGTCAGATCAACAAGTTGAGGAAGGAAGGAATTTCTCTTACTTACGCCACATTAAACAATAGGGATGGCCAGGAGGAAGCAATTGGCGAAAATCCTGATGAATCTTCATATCCTAGCAAGAGGAAGGTAGTAAGTGGAAACCTTCAACTAGAGGAAAAGGAGTTAGCTAATGAGGAATTGGAGAGTAAGAAGCAAAAGGTGACTGAAAATCCCTCATCTTCAAGGACTTTGTCAATTGGAGTAATCGAAAATGTATCCATTGTTGATATCGAGCCAAGCTATGAGCAAGAAATTCAGTTTCAAGAGTTAGAACAGGTAGATTCTTTCCAAAATCAAGCCTCCACGGAGTGTTTAGAAGGAAATGATACTTTGATGATTGAAGGTGCAGGAGATACTGAGATCCTTGAGGACAATGAAGAACTAGGAGATGAGGTAATTTCTGCTCTTAAAGGGGTTAATGATGATGTTCAGTTAGAAGATGGAATGGAATTATCCACAATCCCGGATTGGCTAACTGAAAGTTTGAAAAAGAAGTCCAGACCACTGGATGAGGTTCAACCAGTTGAGAGCATACAGGACTTCCTAGAAAGAATTGGCAAGGCTAAAACGCCAAAGAGGCCTAAGAAATATTCTCAGATTACCAGGAACGATACAGGATCCAGGATCTTGCAGGTGGCAGTCCCGAAAGTTGATAAGCCAAGAGATCAGATTGCTCCTATGGATTACGAAGTTACAACATTGGACATTGGGCCAACGACAATAGATCAGGATTTCCATGAGTTGGCAGACACTTCCAAAGCCATCAGGGAGAAGTTTGATAAAACATAAGAGAAGGAAAGGTTGGAATTAGAAAATCTAAGGCTGATAGAGTTCATTCAGCAGCTAACAGCCCCTTTGCGTCAGGAAAATGCAGCCTTTATTCCACCGTCATCTCTTACTCCGGAGTCCGTTGATGTCCTTGAGGCTATGAGGATTACGAGTCAAGCAACCAGGAGTTGGGTTACCAATATTTCAAAACAAATGGAGCAATTCTTGGAGAAGTGCGCCCAAACTTATGACAGATCTGCACTGCTGATAACTGAAGTGAGTCAAGTTGAGGACCATTGGGGAGATTTCCAGTATGTACAGGACAAAGTGATACCTCGTTTGAGAGTTCTAAAAGAAGTTTCCATGCATGTATTGATTCAGGAAGGTGTTGTCGAAGAAGGAGCCTCATATGATTTCAGTAGGTGGTATTATTCCTTGTTGGCCAAAAAGAAGACATATGATGGAATAAAGGAAGAATGTGCTGCTATACGGAGCACGATGGAGAAAATTCAGTTCAAAATCCTTACTTCTCTTGAAGGGTTAACAGGACAAGAACATCATGATACGAATGGCTTAGATTTAGAAGGATTGAAGAAAAGTGTGATGAGCATTTACTTCAAGGAAGTGCAGGTTATTACAGAGAATCAGCTTGATGATATGTCTTCCCTTTTGACCTTCATGGAGAACTTTCAGAAGCAGGAGGCTAGATGGGAAGGAACTTTCACTCAGTGCCTGGAGACCTTGGACGTGATTGGAATGCAACTGGATTCTGTGCCGAATATCTCAATGGAGGAACTTGATTCTGTGTTAGCCAAATTTCTTGCATTTGCAGCTAGGGAGCGATCCAAAGGGAATTGCATTCTGGATTCCCACTTGCTCGAATGAAGTGCAAGGTGTCATCATTTGCCATGCTCCAAATGGCGTGTTCTGCTTGTGCCATGTGTCTTTGAGTTTGTTATGCTTTTAGGGTTAGGGTTTGTCAAGATTGATCTTGGCCGTTGATTTCAAATTTAATCTTGGCCGCAGCTTTGTAATTGGGGTGCCTATATAAATCCCATTCATTTCATTTATTCAGGGAGAGACTGATGAGATTGTTGCAATATTGCTGTTTAAATAATAAGTGGATTCAGAGTTGAGCATTTATTATTTCTATGAGCCCGCATGGTTTCATTGATTTCTTCAAAATAGAGTAAATTTGTTTTCAAGTATTTTAGATGAATGAAAGATTGATAGTGTTGGAAAAGTGGAATTAGTTCATACCTTTTTCAATTGGATGATTT
>VDFB02302096.1:0-23359 GCA_007258455.2 Sequoia sempervirens | reverse complement strand
GTATGGAGTCAGGAAGAAGGCTTGGTTAAGAATTCCAGTTGAACTTGTGAAAAGGTGCGATTTGTTTCCTATACCTGACCAAGTAAAAGACAACGGGGACTACATTCACCCTCAGTTTGAACAAGAAAAAGATAAGCCTATTTTATTGCCTAACTGGACACAACCTGAGATGGCTAATTTGAACACATTGATGAAGGACATTTTTGCTTACTCAAGGGAATGGGTCGATGGTCAGATCAGCAAGTTGAGGAAGGAAGGAATTTCTCTTACTTACGCCACATTGAACAATAAGGATGGCCAGGAGGAAGCAATTGGCGAAAATCCTGATGAATCTGCATATCCCAGCAAGAGGAAGGTAGTAAGTGGAAACCTTCAACTAGAGGAAAAGGAGTCAGCTTATGAGGAACTGGAGAGTAAGAAGCAAAAGGTGACTGAAAATCCCTCATCTTCAAGGACTTTGTCAATTGGAGTAATCGAAAATGTATCCATTGTTGATATCGAGCCAAGCTATGAGCAAGAAATTCAGTTTCAAGAGTTAGAACAGGTAGATTCTTTCCAAAATCAAGCCTCCACGGAGTGTTTAGAAGGAAATGATACTTTGATGATTGAAGGTGCAGGAGATACTGAGATCCTTGAGGACAATGAAGAACTAGGAGATGAGGTAATTTCTGCTCTTAAAGGGGTTAATGATGATGTTCAGTTAGAAGATGGAATGGAATTATCCACAATCCCGGATTGGCTAACTGAAAGTTTGAAGAAGAAGTCCAGACCACTGGATGAAGTTCAACCAGTTGAGAGCATACAGGACTTCCTAGAAAGGATTGGCAAGGCTAAAACGCCAAAGAGGCCTAAGAAATATTCTCAGATTACCAGGAATGGTACAGGATCCAGGATCTTACATGTGGCAGTCCCGAAAGTTGACAAGCTAAGAGATCAGATTGCTCCTATGGATTATGAAGTTACAACATTGGACATTGGGCCAACGACAATAGATCAGGATTTCCATGAGTTGGCGGACACTTCCAAAGCCATTAGGGAAAAGTTTGATAAAACAGAAGAGAAGAAGGAAAGGTTGGAATTAGAAAATCTAAGGCTGATAGCGTTCATTCAGCAGCTAACAGCCCCTTTGCGTCAGGAAAATGCAGCCTTTATTCCACCGTCATCTCTTACTCCGGAGTCCATTGATGTCCTTGAGGCTATGAGGATTACGAGTCAAGCAACCAGGAGTTGGGTTACCAATATTTCAAAACAAATGGAGCAATTCTTGGAGAAGTGCGCCCAAACTTATGACAGATCTGCACTGCTGATAACTGAAGTGAGTCAAGTTGAGGACCATTGGGAAGATTTCCAGTATGTACAGGACAAAGTGATACCTCGTTTGAGAGTTCTAAAAGAAGTTTCCATGCATGTATTGATTCAGGAAGGTGTTGTCGAAGAAGGAGCCTCATATGATTTCAGCAGGTGGTATTATTCCTTGTTGGCCAAAAAGAAGACATATGATGGAATAAAGGAAGAATGTGCTGCTATACGGAGCACGATTGAGAAAATTCAGTTCAAAATCTTCACTTCTCTTGAAGGATTAACAAGACAAGAACATCATGATACGAATGGCTTAGACTTAGAAGGATTGAAGAAAAGTGTGATGAGCATTTACTTCAAGGAAGTGCAGGTTATTACAGAGAATCAGCTTGATGATATGTCTTCCCTTTTGACCTTCATGGAGAACTTTCAGAAGCAGGAGGCTAGATGGGAAGGAACTTTTACTCAGTGCCTGGAGACCTTGGACGTGATTGGAATGCAACTGGATTCTGTGCCGAATATCTCAATGGAGGAACTTGATTCTGTGTTAGCCAAATTTCTTGCATTTGCAGCTAGGGAGCGATCCAAAGGGAATTGCATTCTGGATTCCTACTTGCTCGAATGAAGTGCAAGGTGTCATCATTTCCATCCTCCAAATGGCGTGTTCTGCTTGTGCCACGTGTCTTTGAGTTTGTTATGCTTTTAGGGTTAGGGTTTGTCAGGATTGATCTTGGCCGTTGATTTCAAATTTAATCTTGGCCGTTGCTTTGTAATTGGGGTGCCTATATAAACCCCATTCATTTCATTTATTCAGGGAGAGACTGATGAGATTGTTGCAATATTGCTGTTTAAATAATAAGTGGATTCAGAGTTGAGCATTTATTATTTCTATGAGCCCGCATGGTTTCATTGATTTCTTCAAAATAGAGTAAATTTGTTTTCAAGTATTTTAGATGAATGAAAGATTGATAGTGTTGGAAAGTGGAATTAGTTCATACCCTTTTCAATTGGATGATTTTCAATTTGATGTGTAAGGTTAGTCTGAACATTAAAATTGCTTAATTTGAGTTCTATTATCTATATGCATTGGTCGAATTGATGGTGATATAGTGTAATAGGATATCTTTCGTAAACCCTTGAAGATTGCACCGTCTTTGTCTAGTTGTAGTGCCGTGCTTGGCTAAGCAAAGATTGGTTTAAATTCCATTATCCAGCATTTGTCTCCGAAGTTCATAGGATTAGTTCTGCATAAATCTAGTTCCTTACCCTCATCCTTTTTTCTTATTTATTTTATCCTAAACTGAAAATCCCAAAAACATAAGAGCATTTAACGTTACATCAATCCAACTCCCTACTTTGAGTAAGTTCCTCATTTCAAGGTCCCTTTGTGAAACCAGCATATCACATCATCCATTGAGCTTGTCCATCCCCCAAACCGGAACATTGGAATTACCGTATGATCTTTCTAGCAATCTTAGCATAAGAGGTAATTTTTCAAGAGAGGATAAAGCTGCCTTTGGGCATTCTTTTTTATTCTAAAAGTGTTGGGTGTGTCACAAAACACGCATCAACACCAAAATTGGCGCTAGAAGGAGGGCCTAATGCGAACAACTGAGTAGTGGAATTACAAGTGAACAAAATGCAGTATGGTGTTGCCGCATGAATTTCCTTTTAACATACCTGTTGAGCAACCAAATCAACCACCCACCGATATCATTGATCAATTGTACTCACTAGCGTGGAAAACACAGACCAATCGTGTTCAGTTTGGTCAGACAAGCCGTGTTCTCACTAGGGAGGAAGAAAAGGGAACACGTTTTGAAGAAGCAATTCAAAGAGATTTAATAAGACAGAAAATTGATCGTTTGAAACAGACTTTTGACGAGATAGAACGATCATTTGCCACAAGTTCATCCTCAACAAATCCAAGTTCTTCCAATACCATGAAGAATGGTGCTTCCGGCCCACGTTCCTAATCCAAATCAGGATCTGCAACCGGTATTACAACCAAACTTAGCTTTTCATGACGAACAGGAAGACATTATCACCGAATTGTTTAGCCTTGCTTGGCAAGTAAAGAGAAACGCCCCTAACTGGCTCCGAATGCGTTTTATCCTTGAACAAGAAGAAGAGAGAGCTAGGCGTATTGAGTTCAACGTTCAGAGAGATCTTCTTGTAGAAAGATTTGAAGCTCTCCAGCGACAGCACAATCAACAAGTTCGTCGACAAGCGAACCGGCCAGCTCGTGAAGTAGTCCCTCCCCGTCCTCAACAAGATTGAAGAAGGCACACTGGATCGAATTGGTTCCTTTTCAGCAGACAGATTTCGAAGGATTACTAGATCTACACCAAATACTTTCAAAGAATTTGTGGAGTTGTCACCCTATAGAAACAGACAAAGAAAGAAAACAGAGATATCACAAGGAGAAACATCTAGCGTGGTGAGTCCTAGTGAAGAGATACTATCACCCAGAAGAGAAGCACCAATTGGAGAAGTTTCTTCCAGTTTATTCCAGACACCGCCACCACAAGTTCCAATATCAAGCTCAGCTCAAGTCCCAGTATTTGTACAACCCATTCAACCAGTTCAGATAAATCAGCCAAACGTTCCAATGGCTTGGCGTCCAGCTAACGCGTCGCCTCTCACTACATTTGCCGATTATCATGAGATGCCCAAGAATCCGGAGCATTTTTGCTCCAAATTCCAAGTTGGTGATGTCAACCGGACAGCTGATGAACATATCAAGATTTTTGAAGATACTCTCCAGAACCGAGATATTCAACATGAAGATGTAGCATGCCGATTATTCCCATGCTCTTTAGGAGAAGAAGCATATTACTGGTACGTCAACCTACCAGTAAATTCAATCCGAACTTGGCAAAATTTAAAAGATGCCTTCTTGGCAAAATTCCGATTGCCAACCACACCCGCTGAACTCTACCGACAGTTTGTTGAAGTGAAAAGATCAGAACATGAACCAATCAGCACCTTCAACAACAGATTTCATAAGGCGTATACAAGGTTACGTGATCCTTATGAATTGAATGATGCAGCAGCATTACCAGTATACTATGCGGCTCTGGATAGCCTCACTTCCATGTTTGTAAGAAGAGCCACCCAGTTCCGCCTGACCTCAAAGGGGCATATGCTGAAGCAATTAAAGTTAACTCTGATTTAGGCATGAATGTTGCCGGACCACTTAACCATTTTGGGTATGCCGCTATGCCAAATCAGATAGCGGGGATCAACCAGGCATTGGCACATCACACGCCAGTCATGAACCCCATTTTGCCACCCAACAATCAATTGGTAATTCACCCAAGAGGTCCTATTTCTCAAGCACAACCTTCACAGCCTGTATATCTACAGAATACAACAACGTCCACCAAGACACAAGAAGAAAAAGAAGAAATGAAAGAGTTAGTTGAACAAGTGAAGAAATTGTCTACTGAGGTAACTCACCTGAGAAATCAGAACAATCAACTCCATAACATGCAAAGGAATTCTCAAGGATACCAAGGTAATTATCAAAATTACCAAGGTTAATCAAATAATGCTCAAGGCTACCGCAACAATAACCAAGGATATCAGAAGAGGACATGGAATACAGGACCGAATAATGGAAACGTGGCATCACCCCTAGATAATCCTGCAACTCGAGAAAATCGACCACCAGAAAGTATACTCCTCACCGAGGCAGCCTTGTCAGGATGGTGTCGGTTACACAACACCAATCAGCATTCTGAGACGCAGTGCAGAGAATTTCAGCTCGCAGCCGACATTTTCCAAAGAGAAATACAAAGGGAAACGCCAGATGACCCATCTACTGCTATAGTCCCTGTAGTGAAGTACGATCAAGCTCTAGTCCTGGACGACTTCACATTCCCGCCACTATTTGAGCAATATCAAGCACCTGACCAATTCGGACGATTCCCACCAGCATCAGCCAATGAGCCAGTGGAGGCGCCACCTCCTATGTGTTCGCATGCAATTGCTGACGGATCAGTAGAGGATACGACGAATTACTATTTCCCACCCCTAAATGACAGTGTACTGGTCAAAGGTACAAAAGAAGTTCAGACGTTTCAACAGACAGGGAACGGGCAAACAAAGGTTTATTATAGAAAGAATCAGGAGCCCTTAACCACATCAGTTCCCCCACACAATTTTCAAACTCCACCGCACCCGAATGCGAGTAACAACCCTTCTCTTCCAAAAGACGCACCACAATACAGACAAGGAAACAATGCTAGCAGTTCTGCTAGTAGCACCCCTCCTAAGGATGAATTGAACAGATTAAGCCGGTACGTGACTGAGGAAGTGAAGAAAATCAAAGTAAATGTGTCATTGTTCGAGTTAATGAAAGTACCAGAAATAAGGAACACGTTTATTGACAGCCTGAAAGATCCAACGCAGGATCTAGCTCACACAGTTCAAATGACTGCAAATCCTGCAGGCAATGTCAATATGGTTCAAGAGGAACAATTACAATTTTTTCAAGAACAACCACAGAATTCAAATGTTTCCTATGGGTCCCAGAGTCCCAAAGTAACTCGAGGCATGTATGAAGTAAAAGAAGGCGTGGAAATGCCGGGACACAAAACAGTGAAAGCTGAACAAACACGCCAGAGTTCAAGAGAGAACAAGACAGAAAATCCAATTAAAGAAGCTGAAGTTTCACAGATTGAAAAGAACAACAAAGTCAAAACAAATGAGACAGACGCTGGTATGCAGAGAAGAAATCATGTTATATCTTATCAAGCAAAAGATGAACCAGCTCCCTTCCTCGTCTCGCTTAGAATTTTCAATAAACTCCTACACAATTGTTTGATTGATTCAGGAGCGTCTAGTAATGTAATGCCTTTAAATGTCTGTCAAATATTGGGACTAACACCTACAAAGACAAACAAAAAAGTGACACAATTAGACAAGACGGAGGTTCCTGTCGTAGGAGAGTTGAACAATATTCATATGCAAATATCAACTGACCCGAGAATTCAACATTTCATTGATATTTCAGTGGTCGATATCCTAGGAGGATATGGAATGGTCCTAGGAAGAGACTGGACCCGAAGGTTAAATGGTTACTTCGCCACGGATTTTTCACACGTGGTTGCCATGGAAGGGTATTCCGAATCAAATCAAGGTTGAAAGTACGCCGAGACTTAAGATGATAATTACCGAGTACGGGGAAGACAATGAAATTTTATTTTGTGAGACAGATCTTGGTCAGTACAGACCAAAAGCGTTGGAAATCCTAATGTTACGCTGCTCAAGCAATCAGGAAGATACACCAAAGAATTCAGAAGTTCTTATGGAAAGTGATGAAGAACTTTCACCAGATGAAGATGAAAGTATGTTTGAAAATTTTAGGAGATTTGTGCTCAAAAGCGTAAAACAAGAGAAAGAACTGGGGAATCATGCTTTCATACAAGACTTATTACTGCCCAATTGGTGCCGGATCCACAATGCCTTTCATTCAGAGTTTTCCTGTGTGATGTGTAAAATGGCATTGGACCAAGTGTACAAAAGACTTCCCCAAGTCCCTGGAGATGAATACTTCAAGTTGGCAGTACAAGATGAAAACAGTGACTCTGAGAGAGAATCCTCACCTAAGGCAGAAATCACTCAAGAAGTGAACGAAATTCAAATAGATTATTCAGTTGAAGAAATTCAAGGGCAAGAAACGCCTAGTCCTATACAATTACCAAATCAAGAGCAAGTTTGGACCTTGAGATTCGATGGTTCAAAATCCAAGAAGGGCAATGGAGCTGGTTATGAATTAATTAACCCATCAGGTGAAGCTTACTTATCAGCTCTGAGATTACAGTTTCCCTGTACCAACAACGTGGCCGAGTACGAGTCCCTAGTCCACGGGTTGCTTCATGCAATCCAGAAGAAAGCTAGAATCTTGCATGTTTACGGCGACTCGGAAATTGTGGTAAGGCAAGTAAGAAAGAGATACGCTTGCCATGATAAAAGATTGCGAGGATATAGAAACCGAGTATGGGATCTCATTGAAAGCTTTGACGCTTTTAATATCAAATCGGTATACCGTTCTCAAAATAAAGTGGCAAATTCCTTAGCCCAATCAGCAAGTTCACTAGAGCCACTTGAGATGGATGCCATCAAGAAATTTACAATAGAAATCACCTCGACTCCATCAATCCCGGACAACATTACAAACTTCCAAGTGTTCGATGATGATAAACACATCCTGGACTTCATGACTAATTCTGATATTTTCCTCACTCAAGTCATTGACGAGGAAGAAGATCAAGCGGAAACTGAATTCGATGCAGATGGTATTATGAACCTAAGGACTAATATCATTCCCAAAGGAATGATCCAGCTCGAGAGAATTTTTGATCAAGATCAGATCAATGCCATAAAGCAGCAAAGAAACGAAGGAGGCCAACATGAAGCAGTCAATCTCGGAACACAAAAGGAAGTAAGAAATGTCCTAATTGGCACAGTATGCACGAGTGAAGAAAAAGAACAGATAGTCAAAAGTTTAAAAGAATTTAAAGATATTATTGCCTGGGACTATGAGGGCCTGAAAACATACGACACTTCAATTATTACACATACTATTCCCCTCAGAGCAGGCAGTAAACCATTCAGGCAACGCCAAAGGCCTGTGAATCCTCTACTGGAACCCCTTATTCTTCAAGAAGTTAAGAAGCTACTTTCAGCAGGCATTATCTTCCCAGTACGACACTCGACGTGGGTCGCCAATTTGGTACCCGTCCGCAAGAAGAACGGAGAGATAAGGCTGTGTGTGGACTTCCGGAATCTTAATAAGGCCTCGGAAAAGGATAATTATCCATTGCCCTCGTTAGATGAAGTCATTCAAGTTGTGAACGGATCCCAGATGATGTCGTTTCTAGATGGATATTCTGGCTACAACCAAGTCCTCGTAGAACCTGAAGATAGGCTTAAGACGGCATTTACAACAAAATGGGGTACATTTGCTTACAAGAGGATGCCGTTCGGTCTAATCAATGCCGGGGCCACCTTTCAAAGAGCTATGGATATTGCGTTCAAGGATCTCATAGGGAGATGTATCATTGTTTACATGGATGACCTTACTGTGTTTTCAAAGGAAAGAGAAAATCACGCCAAAGACTTGATAAGGATATTTCAGAGGTGCAGAAGATACGGGATATCCTTGAACCCGAAGAAATGCATATTCGGGGTAACAGAGGGAAAATTGCTTGGTCATGTGATAACGGAGAAGGGTATTCTTATTGATCCAGATCGAGTAGAGGCTATCTCAAGGATTGGTCTGCCAACAAGCCAGAAAGAATTAAAATCTTTTTTCGGAAAGATTAACTTTGTGAGAAAGTTCATCACGGGGTTTGCTGAGATAGTTAGACCCTTGAACGAAATGCTCAAGAAGGATGCGAAGATAGAATGGACGGAGCAAACGAGGAAAGCCTTTGAAGAAATTAAGCAGGCCATAGTTGATGCCCCTGTCTTGGTGAGTCCTGATTATACAAAACCTTTTTACCTTTACTCTTTTGCCTCAGAACATACCAGTGCCGCCATGTTAACACAGAAGACAGTTGAGAAGGATGAACATCCTATCGCCTTTATGAGTGCACCTTTTAAGGATGCAGAGCTGAGATACCCGAACGTCGAAAAACAAGCATATGCTTTGGTCAGAGCGATAAAGAAATTTCGACATTACATTTTAAGAAGCAAAGTCTTTGCTATAGTTCCAGACGTGACTGTCAAGACTCTTCTCATGCAAAATGAATTAGGAGAGAGAAGGGGCAAATGGGTCACAATTATCCAAGAGTATGACGTGGAAATTCAACCCATGAAGATTGTCCGCGGTCAAGCTCTAACACAAACAATTGCTACAGGACCGGAAATTGTACACCAGGTGTACGAATTACAGGAAGTATCCCAAGATGAATGGTATGATGATATCACATATTTTTTGCTCAATCACAAATGCCCCAATCATCTCAATCCAGTACAGAAGAGGGCTCTGAGAATGAAGAGTCAAAGATATATGCTGCAAGGAGCAGTGCTGTATAGAAGAAATCATGAAGGAATTTTCCTAAGGTGTTTGGGAAAAGACGAAGCCAAGCAGATAATAGAACATTTTCATTCCAGATTTGGAACTGGCCATGGAGGAGCACTAGCAACAGCGCACCAGGTTCTAATGGCAGGCTATTATTGGCCAACAGTTTTCAAGGATGTGTACGATCACGTAAAAACCTGCCACACGTGCCAAATAACGGCTGCTCGAGAGAAGAACCCCGCCATGCCGCTCCAACCAGTGATCGAGGTACGACCCTTTGCGAAATGGGGACTAGACTTCATCGGTATGATCAATCCACCTTCATCTGCACAACACAGGTATATTCTAACCGCGACTGACTATTGCACCAGATGGTCAGAAGCTCAAGCACTGAAATTATGCACGACCGACACAGTAATTAAGTTCTTAGAGGAGAACATTATCACCAGGTTTGGCTGTCCTTATGCTATAGTTTGTGATAATGGTTCTGCATTTTCTTCTCTGAAATTTTCTAACTGGGCTTTTGAATATGGGGTGAATTTAAAATTTTCTTCGAATTATTATCCCCAAGGGAATGGATTGGCCGAATCCACTAATAAGAATTTGCTGAATGTCATAAAGAAGTTGTTAGACAAAAATCCGAGAGATTGGCATACGCAGTTAAGATTCGCCCTCTGGGCGGACAGAGTGAGAATAAAAGGTTCCTTAGGTACATCGCCATATCATTTGGTTTACGGACAAGATCCCATATTCCCAATACAACTAAGGATTCCCACATTACAGTTCATGCAAGAATGCCTGGACCAAGAAGACAGAGTCAAAACCAGATTGTCTCAACTGTTACTGTTGGAAGAGAAAAGAGATAAGGCACTTGAGAGTTTTTCAAAACACCAAGGAATTGTGAAAAGATGGTTTGATCGAAGAGCCGGAATTAAAGCATTTAGAATTTCTGACTTAGTCCTATGTTGGGACAAAGCGCATGAGCGAAAAGGAGACCATGAAAAGTTTGACAATCTGTGGATGGGTCCCTATCAAATTTCGGAGATTCTTGGAGACAATGCATTTAGACTGAAGACGTTAACCGGAGAGGATGTTCCATTGCCCGTCAATGGGAGATTCCTCAAACACTATTTCCAGTCTTAGACTCCTCGCGAGTCTTGCCCTTGTACATAATTGGTCTGGTTTCTTTCGGGTTGGTTTTTGTTTTAGTTTAGTTTCCCTTGCTTTGGTGTGCGTTAGTTTAGTTGTTTTGTTTTCTTAGATTAGTTTGCTTTGTTTGCTTTCGTTTGTTGCTTCGGGTTTGTTTTGAATAAATGAGGATCCACATCTGCAGTAAGGTAGTGGAGATTTAGGCACACACTGGTCTTATTCCACAAAGTAATGAACGGATTATTCCTTTGATAAATATTTGTTAAGGATCCCCGAATCCGAGATTGAATTCTCTAGTTTAACTCTAGGTTAGGACTTGTACTTGGCTAGAAGGGAATCCTCTATTGTGTTTTGACACTGAATCTTACAATCATCATATTTTACACACTTAATCAAAATCTCTGAATCATTACGGTCTCCTAGGCGAAGTCACTGGCTAAACTAAAAGTAATCAAAAGTCTCACTTCAGCGCCACTATAATGCTCAAACCCAGGTGAGCTTCATTGCTTACAAGCCAAAGTGTGGAAATATGCAAAATATCAAGAATATCAAAGAAAAGAGAAAGAGAACCAAAAGAAAAGAATGAAATACTTGGCTTTTGGGTGTGCGGACATCTCTACAGGTGTACAAAAGAATCAAAATAATGATAAATCGCCGGAAGTAGAGCAATCTCCGTGAGATTATAGAAGATAACCTCGTCGGGGCTATAGATGCTCGCTGGCAGCGAGGCTCTATCCAAGGATGCTTTTGGAGTTGAGACAAAATATACAAATAGCCATGATGGAACCAAAGAGTCATATTGGTTTTACGAGACGGAAATGAATACATTTGCACCCACTTGTGATTAAGGGAAAAGGTGTCTCAATCCAATTTAGAATTCCTCTTCTTTCTAAGTACGAATTTTAACCTAAGGATAAGTTAGTGTGATTTAAATCGGAGATTCCGGATTCAGAATAGGTTTTTATCTTAGGAATGTTCTGAAACATTCCTCACGTGGAGTCGCCAGATGTTGTGACCTTTTTCACACATCGCCCCATTGCAAATGGGGACCCTCACTGGTTTGCTCTTAGGGTTTTGCGTTGGGTAGCAATCTCATAGTCTCTGATATCTGGGAATTTCATGCCAAGGTCTGGGGTCATCATCCGAGCCGAGTTGGGAGTTTGAGCCCGAAACTGAACGTAAACGTCATGGAAGTGCTTAGAAGGCCTCGCAGACGAGGATCGCCTGTGCTTTCGCTCAATTCTGACACTTCCTATTTTTTAGGGATTCTGCTTTTTTGCTTTTTTGTTTTTTTCGTTTTTGGCATTTCTGGCCCAATCTGGAATTTGCTATTTTTAGAAAGTTGCTTTTTTGCTTTTTTCTATTTTTAGTAAGTTTCTATTTTTAGAAAGTACAGGGTGTCATTAGCATTTGAGTCAAAAGTTTCTATTTTTGGAACTAAAAAGCAAGCAAAAAATCGAAAAATCATGAGAAAAGCAGAGAAAAAACGCATGCAAGGCAGAAAAAGGCGCATGCAAGATGAGAAAAGCAGAGAAAAGGCGCATGCAAAGTCAAAAAAATCAACTGGATAAAATCGCGCCATCATGAGAAAATCACTGAAAAATCAACTAAAAAGCAAGTAGATCATGGCAAAATTCGCCTAAGTCTGGAAGAGGTACGCCCTTGAGAAAATCCAGTTGAAACTTTAGAAAATCCAGTTCGAAAATCCATTGATCAAAGGGAAAATCCAAGTAAAATTCATCTATTTGAGGAAATTCGCATTCTTCAAGAAAATCCAGTTGGACAAAGTGAAAATTCCAGTTGGACAAAGTAAAAATCGACTAAGGCATAAAAAATTATTGAACTGGACTTTAGGAAATTGAGTGAAGTGAAAATTCCAGTTGGGAAGTGAAAAATCCAGTTGGAAGTCGAATTTTCTCAAGGTGGAATCGAATTTTTTCTAAGGCAAAGTCACTTTGAGAAGTCAAAATTCCAGTTGAAAAGTCAAGAAGTCCAGTTGAAGGTCGAATTTTGCTAAAGGCAAAAATAAAAGAAAAACTTAAGTTTTATTTTAAAACTTAATCACCAAGCCAAAAGGGACGCCTTGTTTGAAAAGTCAAAGATCAGGATAAGATTGCTTTTTCGTTTTTAAAGCAAAATGCAACCAATGAGAGAAAGAAATCGACCTAAAACAATTTGGGAAGGTTTTTATTATAAAAGACAATCTAGTGAGCTCATTATTTTATTATTTACAAAGTCGAATTTCTTCACAGGCAGAGCTCTCCCAAGAAAAGACGTCCTTTTTCAACTGCAAGTGGATTTTCTTGAGTTCCAGAACATTGAATTGGATTTTTTCTCTTCATTTCCAGATTTTCTTCAAACAACTGCAGGTTATCTTTGGCGATTTTGAGAAGGGAATTGGATTTTTTCATTAAAGATTGGAGAGAACTTCAATATAAACCTTTAAAAATCCAGAAGATTATTTAAAATTCCATGAATGCTTTTGAAAATAATAAAGGAAAATCGATTTCATTTAAGAATTTATTCTTTATGCATCCTTTAATCAAGTTCTGGATTTTTAATCATTTTTTTAAAAAAATTTCTCCAGCTAAGAAATCGCCTTTTTGCAAATTTATTAAAAAATTCTCTAACTTCGAGTTTCTTACAGGCGTAATGTCTTCTCCAAAGAATGTGGGAGGTGGAGTCAGAAAGGCTCAAGTCAAGGAAGTCCTGAAGGAATTTTATCCAGAATCCCAGTTGTCCTCGAAGTGGAGAAAAGTGACAGATACAAATTTTGAACAATTTAATGCGATTCAGCACAAGAGAAGGATGTTTGGCACAGGAAACGAAATGCCTACACCTATCGCCTCAAATATTGTTAAGTCTGGACTTCATCAAGCAGCAGGATTTCCGCCTGCAGTTCAGTGCAGTGAGTTAATGGTTGAATGCGCCAGAAGGTACAATCCTCAAACAAGATCAATTAAAACGCCCAATGGAATCACCCTGGCCTATTTCACAGAGGATTCAGTCAGGGAGGTATTTGGTATTCCCCATCGCCGGAAAATGTTAAACAGGACTCAGCAAGAATCACAGGCCATGTTCGATCAAGCCAAGGAATCCTGTTTGGACATCATCAATTCCAACTGGATTAAAGAACCCAAAAGGCATCGTTCCAAGTTGCCAAAGAGACTAATTTGCACAGATTTTAAGATAGAATATAGTGATATGATTCACATGCTGAACAGAGTTATGGGAACTTCTCAGGGAGCCTTCTTTGAGGTGTGGATGTTTTCATACGTGGAGGAAATCGTATTGGGAATGGAGGCTATAAATTGGGCCAAGTTAATAAGTGATAACATCGATTTCCAGTTGAGAAACCTTGAAAAAACTAAAACCTTTTACATGAGTTCTTATGTGGTTTACATTCTGGCAAGATTCACTAAGTACAGAGGACTGATTTGTAAAGGCGAAGTGGGACTTCGGAAAGATCAACTCAAATCATATGAATGTTACCCGCAGCTCCAGCTACATTACAGGGACAATTTCAAGATAACAAATGATGCCTTCCTTATGTACATCACACGAGTTCTTCAAGGAACAGTACAGAGAAGGCTATCTAAAGAAGCTATGGCAATGCTTGACAAGTTCGGGTCTTGGTTTATCCAGTTTCCGACATTTACTTACATAAGAATTCATGGATTCTCTGATGCTCCGTACCGACTTCCTCGATACCCAACCGACAAAATTGTTATGCTTGAGGTAGCAAGGCAACTAGCATGCGTAGACTCCATTCAGGCGAAGAAGAACAAACAAAGAGTGGATTTTCCGGTTGCAATTGGAAAAATGCTAGAAGTCTGTCCTTCGTTACAGTCAGCTAAAACAGCAGGGGTAGAGTTGCAATTTTACAAATTCAGCACCTATAATCCAAGGTCCGATTATGACCCATACCTGAGAATACATGGGAAGAAGTCCCTTCATGTTATGCAGATCGAAGATTACTGGTCTAACCTGATGGACGAGTATGGAGTAAGGAAGAAGGCTTGGTCAAGAATTCCAGTTGAACTTGTGAAAAGGTGCGACTTGTTCCCTATACCTGACCAAGTGAAAGACGACGGGGACTACATCCATCCTCAATTTGAACAAGAAAAAGATAAGCCTATTTTATTGCCTAACTGGACACAACCCGAGTTGACCGATGTGAACACATTGATGAAGGACATTTTTGCTTACTCAAGGGAATGGGTCGATGGTCAGATCAGCAAGTTGAGGAAGGAAGGAGTTTCTCTTACTTACGCCACATTGAACAATAAGGATGGCCAGGAGGAAGCAATTGGCGAAAATCCGGATGAATCTCCATATCCCAGCAAGAGGAAGGTAGTAAGTGGAAACCTTCAACTAGAGGAAAAGGAGTCAGCTAATGAGGAATTGGAAAGTAAGAAGCAGAAGGTGACTGAAAATCCCTCATCTTTGAGGACCTTGTCAGTTGAAAATGTATCCATTGTTGATATCGAGCCAAGCTATGAGCAAGAATTTCAGTTTCAAGAGTTAGAACAGGTAGATTCTTTCCAAAATCAAGCCTCCACGGAGTGTTTGGAAGGAGATGATACTTTGATGATTGAAGGTGCAGGAGATACTGAGATCCTTGAGGACAGTGAAGAACTAGGAGATGAGGTAATTTCTGCTCTTAAAGGAATTAATGATGATGTTCAGTTAGAGGATGGAATGGAATTATCCACAATCCCGGATTGGCTAACTGAAAGTTTGAAGAAGAAGTCCAGACCACTGGATGAAGTTCAACCAGTTGAGAGCATACAGGACTTCCTAGAAAGAATTGGCAAGGCTAAAACGCCTAAAAAGCCTAAGAAGTATTCTCAGATTACCAGGAATGATACAGGATCCAGGATCTTACAGGTGGCAGTCCCGAAGATTGATAAGCCAAGAGATCAGATTGCTCCTATGGATTATGAAGTTACAACGTTGGACATTGGCCCAACGACAATAGATCAGGATTTCCATGAGTTGGCAGACACTTCCAAAGCCATCAGGGAGAAGTTTGATAAAACAGAAGAGAAGAAGGAAAGGTTGGAGTTAGAAAATCTAAGGCTGATAGAGTTCATTCAGCAGCTAACAGCCCCTTTGCGTCAGGAAAATGCAGCCTTTATTCCACCGTCATCTCTTACTCCGGAGTCCGTTGATGTCCTTGAGGCTATGAGGATTACGAGTCAAGCTACCAAGAGTTGGGTGACCAATATTTCAAAACAAATGGAGCAATTCTTGGAGAAGTGCGCCCAAACTTATGACAGATCTGCATTGCTGATAACTGAAGTTAGTCAAGTTGAGGACCATTGGGAAGATTTCCAGTATGTACAGGACAAAGTGATACCTCGTTTGAGGGTTCTAAAAGAAGTCTCCTTGCAAATTTTGATCCAGGAAGGTGTTGTCGAAGAGGGAGCCTCGTACGATTTCAGCAGGTGGTATTATTCCTTATTGGCCAAAAAGAAGACATATGATGGAATGAAGGAAGAATGTGCTGCTATACGGAACACGATTGAGAAAATTCAGTTCAAAATCCTCACTTCTCTTGAAGGATTGACAGGACAAGAACATCATGATACGAATGGCTTAGATTTAGAAGGATTGAAGAAAAGTGTGGTGAGCATTTACTTCAAGGAAATGCAGATTATTACAGAGAATCAGCTTGATGATATGTCTTCCCTTTTGACCTTCATGGAGAACTTTCAGAAGCAGGAGGCTAGATGGGAAGGAACTTTTACTCAGTGCCTGGAGACCTTGGACGTGATTGGAGTGCAACTGGATTCTGTGCCGAGTATCTCGATGGAGGAACTTGATTCTGTGTTAGCCAAATTTCTTGCATTTGCAGCTAGGGAGCGATCCAAAGGGAATTGCATTGTGGATTCCCACTTGCTCGAATGAAGTGCAAGGTGTCATCATTTGCCATGCTCCAAATGGCGTGTTCTGCTTGTGCCACGTGTCTTTGAGTTTGTTATGCTTTTAGGGTTAGGGTTTGTCAAATTTGATCTTGGCCGTTGATTTCAAATTTAATCTTGGCCATTGCTTTGTAATTGGGGTGCCTATATAAACCCCATTCATTTCATTTATTCAGGGAGAGACTGATGAGATTGTTGCAATATTGCTGTTTAAATAATAAGTGGATTCAGAGTTGAGCATTTATTATTTCTATGAGCCCGCATGGTTTCATTGATTTCTTCAAAATAGAGTAAATTTGTTTTCTAGTATTTAGATGAATGAAAGATTGATAGTGTTGGAAAAGTGGAATTAGTTCATACCTTTTTCAATTGGATGATTTTCAATTTGATGTGTAAGGTTAGTCTGAACATTAAAACTGCTTAAATTGAATTCTATTATCTATATGCATTGGTCGAATTGATGGTGATATAGTGTAATAAGATATCTTTCGCAAACCCTTGAAGATTGCACCGTCTTTGTCTAGTTGTAGTGCCGTGCTTGGCGAAGCAAAGATTGGTTTAAATTCCATTATCCAGCATTTGTCTCCGAAGTTCATAGGTTTAGTTCTGCGTAAATCTAGTTCCTTTACCCCCATTCCCTTTTATTTATTTTTGTCCTAAACCGAAAATTCCAAAAAACATAAGAGCGTTCAACGTTACATCGATCCAACTCCCTACTTTGAGTGAGTTCATCATTTTAAGGTCCCTTTGTGAAACCAGCATATCACATCATCCATTGAGCTTGTCCATCCCCCAAACCGGAACATTGGAATTACCGTATGACCTTTCTGGCAATCTTAGCATAAGAGGTAATTTTTCAAGAGAGGATAAAGCCGCCCTTGGGCATTCTTTTCTTTATTCTAAGGTGTTTGGTGTGTCACAAAACACTCATCAACACTACCCTATGTTGTCCTTCTACCCATCTCTCTTTCCACGCCATTTCTTATATAAGAAATGAGACGTCTAACAAATTTCCATGCACTTTGCTATTTTTACGCCCTTTTATTTTGTGGTTTAAAACTCACGGTTCACAATTACCCACAAATATATGGAGTTGGCATGTAGGTACAACAACTTGAAATAGATGATTTGTTTTGTCTTTCCTCCAAATATCATAACTCTTATATCAACCGATTACAATAGAATAAATATGGAGATTTATTTTTGTCTCATGGCCATTACAACAATATAACAAAATATTAAAATATAATTGAAGCAAAAACTGTTTATTAGCTAGAATTATTTTATTGGCAAGTGTATTCACGGGCAATATGAAGTCTATTTTCTCCACCTCTAATAGCATGCTAGAAGAATGATTTTCCAAGGCTAGAAAGATGACTCTTGCTAGTAAATACAATCTAATATTTAATTTTCATATTTTACCTTAAAAAATATTAAATATCCCTTATTTATATTTAATCATATACAAGACAAAGGTGGTAAAATGATATGAGATGGCATGAAAAAAAAGTATAAAAATGCATAATTGAGGTATATGAAAAGACTAAAATATGGGACACAATGGAACGTAAATGCTTCTCATCAATAGTAATGTTCGAAAGATGAAACAATTCTCTTCACGACTTGTTTCACTAGTAAATAAAGAACTATGAGGTATTTCCATCGAACTATAATTTTATTGAAGTACAAAGATCAACAAAAAGTTAGACAATTTATATATGTCAGATGTAGTAGAAGGTTCACAAAAGATAACACTTTTAGTTCTAGTGAGACACCCCAAATTTCACTGAAGATCACAAAATGAATTATGGTATGTTCCTAGATTACTAATTATAAAATATTTTAGGTGGAGCACATATTATACTGTTGCCTGCTGTATCTAAATCATGAGCAAATATGATGTGTTGATAGAAAATCTTTTCAATTTGCAAACTCTTACTAAAAAGATTTAGTGGGCTCCCACATGTAAATTCATGAAAATAATGAAAATGGAATAAAAGCTCCAAATTGAAAAATGAGAAACTCACTTATTTCATTAAATTTATTAAGTTCCCTCCAAACATTTGTGCGCTTACTGCATATAAGATTAACCACCTCACTTGTCGCAATTGGTTGTTCTGCATCTTCCTTTGTATGAATTCCTTTTCTGCATGTTGCCTGTAATCCTTTGCTCACCTAGGCACCACCTTAGGTGTGGGTAAGTAAACTCATTTATTTCCTCTCCATATAGCTTTCCAAACCTGTTCATACAACCTTCCATCACTCCTGATATTGACCCTGTACCACTAAAAATTTCAGACACACTTGAGCATAACTCTAACCCTCATCCTACTCACCACATTCCTGCCTTCTTAATGTTCACTGGCTATATGGCCCTGAGTCCAACTTGCTTGAATGTTTATATCCCATGGCCTGCCCTTTATCATAAATTTGTTTCACCCATACACCACAGACTCCTAAAGGTTTTTCCTGTAGAGTAGATTTCATGGTGACCAACATTCTTTTCAATGTGACTTAAAATTGTTAACCTCCTGCCACGCTTGTACCTCCTGACGACAACCACGGAATGTGTTTTTACATTAGACAAAATTGGGGTTGTTCTTAGAGTTTGACTGAAGGCGTTATAGGTGGTTCTTTCTCCGACCATGAATTTGATAGAAATAGGGGGTTTTCCATTCATGTTTAATTGGGAGAAAGTGCATTCTTGGAAAATGGGCAATATTTTCATGATCAAAATGCTTTTGAAGTTCCTATAGTATTATTTGGCCTCATTGATCGGTTGGGTGCAACATTCTCAGCTTTCAGTGTGTAATTACATGGGGTCTCTTGGTTGGTTGGTCATAATATTATTCACATAGTGGCATACGTTGGTTAAACACTCCAAAAAATTCTATTTTTTGGCATTATAAGCATTGTTTTTTTCCTCTTTTAAAGTCCTGAAAATGATGTGTCCCATGAAGGTTTGTGAGGTTTTGAAGGTCTTAATTTAGGATTAGTGGTAGGGGCATTGCCCCTTGACTCCACCCTGTATCGCAACAAGGAAGACACCAAGAGATCTGCCCCTAGACCCCCACCAAACTCATTTGATTTGCCAAGTTCTCTCCAAGTCCAAGTTTGCAAACTATGCTTCCAAGTTTGCTTACAGGTACTTGCCTACAATTTTGTCATCAGTTTGAAAAGTCTTCCCTAATGTTACTTGATGTTTACTTTTTTTCCTTTTTGTTTGGGAGACAACTTTTTCTTTTGGGGGGGATGATATAGTTAGTGTACAATGCCTAGTATTATGTTTTGATAATATGGTTTATTTGACTATGTATTAATTGTTTGTCAACTTTAGGTGGTTTTAAGAATTAGTTGACAATTGTGTTCCTTTTTGGCAATTGTTGGGTCCTTTAAATAGATTTTATATCGTCAAGGAAAGTAGTATGATCTAGTTGGATCGAATCTGATCCTTTGTTGACCATCTTGGGTCTACTTCTGTAATAAATTCGTGTGCAAACAAAGATATACTTTTACTCCTTTATCTGGTATGCATTATTAATTCTATTCACTATTTCAAGTATTCATTTTATCAAATAGGAAAGTAAACACTTGTGAAACCTGGTTTTTATATAAATTTGTTAATTCCTATAGGGTGCAGAAGAGGCAGTAAAACTCTAGTTAAGGGAACTTCAATCATAGAGAAAAATAGTAGCATCCATATGTACTTGGACTATGAATAGAGACTTTCCTTAGCATTGCTTGTTCTCAAATTGTTTATTTTCACCTCGGTCTTCTTCGGAAACTTGGTTTCAATAATAATTTGTTAACTCCCATAGGGGCCTCCTTAATTTTTTTGCTAGTCAGATTGTGCATTACATCCTTATTGTTACTTTGGTCTTGATCAAAATTGCTGATTTATATTTGTACTTAGAATTGATTATTTAGGCATTCATCTTTCCCAAATTAGTCTTTTTTAATGTTTGTATTATTTAGAAAAATGTTTGTCAATTCTATATGGTCCAGGTGACAAATTTGTCATTGTCAAAATAAAATGATGTAGAGGGCCACAGTCCTTCAAAATTTTCCTTGTCAAATTTTTAGACCATGGGGAGCTTAGACCATTGGAATTTCTCATTGTCAACTTTTGATGGCTTTAGAAACTAAGGCTTGAGAAATTTTTTATTTTTCAAATTTTGATGGCCTTTGGAGGTCAAGGCCTTAGGATATGTGGTGGTAACATTTTTTTTACTACTAGAACATTGCCCTACCTTTTCATGTGCCATTATTGTCTCCATGTTCTATTTTTAGAAAAATAGAGCTCCTCAATGTGGGATGGTATCAAGACATTAAAAGTTAGTCCAAATTTTGAGTGCTAACAATTAGAATATGGACATAATAATTATTATCCCATGTTGATCCATGCGAAAATTAATACCTAATTTTGGTCTGATTAACAATCTCTTCTTTTTAGTTCAAGTGGTAATGGACTAGACACTTTTTTCTCTTCTAGGAGACTTTTGTTTTTTGGGGGGATTTACTTTTAATCACTTGTAAAAATAAGTCTACCTTGAAGAATAGTTTTTATTGGAGAGTAAATAATATTTTATAGGATTAAATTGCATGATATGCTTTTTATTTAACCACAACATAGTTAGATAACTTGACATGTATAAATAGATGAGGGAGTTGCCTCAGCAAAACAATCTTGATGTGTCATGCTATAGTGATAATTTGGTACATTGTGTATACCCTCCATAAATTTTGTTGTCTTGTGTTATCCTCCCACTTATTGTTGCATCTTTATTACATTCCTTTGTGACACTAATTGATCTTGAAGGAATAAAGTAATCTGTTTTCACTTAGCAAAGGTGATATTTAAATTAAAATTTTACCTATGGCCAAAAAAGGTGGGAATACTTGGACCCATTGCTAGCAATCTTAGTAAATATTGTCCAAACTCTATCACAACTTGAATCATCTTTCAGCTTGCCAAATTTTAGAAAGGCAGCAACAAACATTGATAATATGTTTGTGTTCACCTTGTATCTGTGTGTTGTAGATAGAATAGCTTGCCCAAAGTTACCTTCACAACAGGGATCATAATCACAACAATCACATCGAATATCTTCCTTAAAACACAAGTTTGACAACTAGTCTCACAATGGTATCCATGGTATCACAAATAAAATTGTGATGAAAATGGAGATAGTTTGATACATTTATGCACATGTTGTGCATGATAATTGCATATCTTCCCATGATCAATCGTGTGCCAAGGAATTTTTTCCGAAGGACATCCTCCATCAATTTCACATGTGTTTCCAGCCTTCTTGTTGCCATTGCATGATGACCATTTGCAAGACATGATGGGATCATTATTGAATAAGTTGGGATCTTGTAATGTCCCCAAATTCGTGGTTTGAGTCTTGCATAATTAGAAAAATAATTCTTTTATGGCTCAATTATTTTTCTTTGGCTTGGAGGACTTAGAATTAATTTCCCATAATTTATTATTATTTTATGTGAAGTCAAATTATTTTTTATAAATTTTATATGGGGCTGGGAAACCCCTTTTGGGAGATATAAGGAGGAAATAAAAAAAATCATTAAAAAAAATAATAATAAATAAATTCGAATTTTGGGTGCACATATTGGGTCGGCCAAATGAGAGGGTTAAGGGTGAAGTTTGATATAAAAGCAAGTTCATTTGAGGCATTTCATTAGGGTAGATATTTTTCTTCAGTTTTGATCAGCAATTTATTGCAGCCACTCCAAAGACGAAAATCCTTGCGAATTGGAGGTGAGTTGGATGAAAACCTAGCTCATCTTGGGAGGACTTCGTGATGGAGGTCTACTTGTGCTTCAATGGCATTTTGTGATGGAATACATGCTCAGATTTTCAAATCAGATCAGGCGACTTCTTGAGGGCAGATTTGGTGTAATTTTATCTAGGGTTTCACCCTAGAGTGGAGCACCCAAATTGGAGGAGGTGCGGCTTGCTTTGGAGAGGTGATTTTGTCATTTTCAAAGACTTTGGCGAGCTTGCAAGGGTTTCAAACCCTCATCTACAGTCCAGCAGGCCAGCACACCTATTTGGTAGGGTTTGGAGGAATTTTCATCAATATTCTGTATTCATCTTTGCATATTGACATAGCTGGAGTAGTTTGCCCAGCTAGGGTTTATGTAGAGCAGCATTTTACATACATTTTGGTATATAACTAGGGTTAGTTTATAGCAGCAAACTTTTGAAATATTTCTGGACATGTTTGAGCCCATTTTGTGGTGTAATTGCATGGACATTATTTCTGATTTTGTAGCAGCAGTTGTGGCAAATTAAAATCAGAATTTCCTTCATGTTTGGTTGGTCACTTTGTTGTGATTCATTGCTGGTTTCATTCATAATTGAAGATAGATACATTTGCCCTTTTGTTTGAAGTATATTGGTGGAATATATGTTTGCTGTTCACACTTGTTTGCAACCAGAAATTTCATATCAGAAGTTAGGGTTTGAGCAGAAATTTGAAATCAGAAACTAGGGCAGAATTTTCTGAGTTTGAAAATCAGATTTTAGGGAAAAATCCTATGTGGGATATTTCAGATCTGTAGACAATGTCCTGTCAACAATGCACCCCTTCTCAATGTCTATATTGAAGTTTCCTAACTTGTCTGCATGGGAATTAATTTCCCTGTATATGTGTGTTTAATGTAGTCTTCGAGCTGGTCTATGAGTGGCCATATTTGGCTCAGTATCCTAGAAATCTTCCAATTTGACATCCCCTTATTTCTAATGGCGTTAATGATAACTATGGAGTCACCTTCAACTTGCACTTTTGTGATCCCAAACTAATCACATGCTTGTAATCCTAGGAGGAGCGCTTGGGCCTTGGCTTCATTATTCATGCCTTTCACGAGGGCCACTCCAACCAAGAAGCCTTGATGGTTTCTAAGTATGCAATCGGCACCAAAA
>VDFB02302095.1:0-24775 GCA_007258455.2 Sequoia sempervirens | reverse complement strand
ATTTAGGAAAGAACCCTACTAAGATCTCAATCTTGGATTTGCTTAAGTCTTCTCCCATGCATCAAGAAATACTCAACAGAGCTTTAAAAGAAACTCATGCACCTAATGACATCGATCCCACATAGTTCCAAGCTTTAGTAGGACACTTGGCTTTATCTTACCAGCTACACTTTAGCTAGAATGACATGCCAAATATTGATGCCAATCACAACCATCCCTTACACATCAAAGTCTTGGTTTCCCATCATAAAATAAAAAAGGGTCTTGGTAGATAATGGCTCTTCCCTAAATCTATGCACTTTGAAGTTCATAAAACAATTAGGGTATACTCAAGCAGATTTGAGTAATAAAATCATCATAATCAAGGCTTATGATAATGTAGAAAGAAATTATAAAGGGATTATCAGTCTTTGTATCCAAGTTGGACTTGTAGTTTAGTACACTACCTGTCATGTCCTTGATTTGTACTTACCATATAATATCCTCCTCCGCCGCCCATGGCTCCATGCCATGCAAGCTGTCTCCTCCACGTACCATCAATGCCTAAAGTTCCCGGTTAATGGACAAGAGATCACCATTTATGCCGATCCACAACCTTTTGAATATTTTCGCTCTCTAGAAGCATCATTTCCTCATTTACATTATTGTCCTAGGGTCAAAATGGAGGCATCTTAGTCATCATCCTCCAATCCATCTTCCACTACAACAGCCACTCCATCTCTCATCACCAATCCTACTGTTACCAAAGTCCAAATCATTGACAAGGGGTGTGGTGAATATGAAATGCATACATCTCTAAATGTGGCCACCATGCCATCGTCACCACACACATATGACCAACCTTCACAGTCTACACTAAAAGAAGACAAGACCATCACCTTTAGTGCTAAAAACATTCCCACTACCACTTTCCAGTCTCCTAGTTTAAAAATAGATGCACCAGAATAGGATATCATTCAGTGGGTATACTGTGAAGAACCCCAACTAGATCCTCCTCTAAAGGAATACTTTCAGGAAGTATACCCTTGGTCAGCTAAGTTCGTAGAAAAGCATAACTACCAAGGTAGGGGCCTAAGTAAGGAGGAACGGGGACAATTGCAACCAATTGATGTACCAAAGCTTCTATGAAATATAGGCCTTAGATATCACAACAAATTAGAAAGGCCCCGCAACATCATCTAATACCTCCAATAGTGTTACTATGGACGATGGTCCCTTGGAAGACATACCTGAGGAAGAATCCATCATACATGTGTACGATGATGTTGATCACATAGACATATCATCCATGTTTAATTGTTTATTTGTCTTTATCATCAGCTTTTCTCTTCACCATCCTGAACTCATTGATTGGGACCTACATGATAGCACACCTACCAATGTCTCCCAGATACATATGTCAACCTCATGGGATTGGCAGAAGACGAATGCTCCAGTCACAAAAATAAAAACAAGAAAAATAAAAAAATGGTCATCTAGTGAAAACCTCCCCGAGGCACTTCCTGACCTAGAAAAATTAAAAATAAATGATGCATCTGATAGTGAAAACCTCAAAGAGGTGTTGGAGGATGGAGACATTCATCTTCCCCTTGTGGGAACTCAATTATCCACATAGTCATCCATCTTAATTGAAGAAACTCAAGAATTTAACCTGGGTACTGCTGAAAACCCTAAGATCACCTATGTAGCTAAATCACTATTAGAGAAAGAATATTCAGTCATTGTTCAGCTACTCCAATATGCTATCATTAACTTTGCATGGTCATACTCAAACATGCCAGGCTTAGACCCTGCTTTAGTAGTTCATCATCTAGATGTTAGCCTAGATGCCAAGCCTATCAAACAAAAGCTCCAAAAAATGCATCCATAGGTAGCATTATTAGTCAAGAAGGAATTGGAGAAATTGTTGGGCATTGATTTTATCAGACCCATTGACTACTTTGATTGGATCTCTAACATAGTGCCTGTTGCCAAACGAAATGGAGACATTTGGATTTGCATAGACTTCTAGGATCTTAACAAGGCCTATCTGAAAGATGATTTCCCACTCCCAAAAGTTGACATGTTGGTCAACCTTGCTATAGGGCATGAGATGTTGTCCCTTATGGATGGTTTCTTTGGTTACAATCAGATTTGAATTGCACCCGAAGACCAACACAAGACCACTTTTACAACACCTTGGGGTACTTTTTGCTACAATGTTATGCCCTTTGGTCTCAAGAATGTAGGGGCAACATATTAGAGGGCAATGATCTTCCATGACCTCATCCATATTATCATGGAAGATTATGTTGATGACTTACTAGGAAAATCTAGAACCAAAGTAGAGTACCCTGCCATCCTGAAAAAGATCTTCGAGCGGTTAGAACATTAGGGAAATTGTTGGGTTTCATAGTCTCCCAAAGAGGCATTGAAGTTGATCCCACCAAGGTGAAAGCTATTCTAGATATGCCTCCCCCGCACAATCTAAAACAATTAAGAAGTCTCCAAGGAAAGCTGCAATCCATCCGTCAATTCATAGCCCAACTTGTAGATAAGTGTCAATCATTCACCCATCTTCTGAAAAAAGACTCCACCTTCAAATGGAACCAATAGTTTCAGATAGGTTTCAATAAGATCAAGGAATACTTGGCTCATCCACTGATCTTGATGCCACCTATTTGAGGAAAACCCCTCTTACTTTACATATGCACCACGTCAATCACACTGGGGGCATTATTGGCACAACATGATAAGTCCTCAAAAGAAAGAGCAATCTACTACATCAGCCAAACATTGGTCGACTATGAGGTAAATTATTCACCCATGGAGAAATCCTACCTTGCAATGGTCTTCAATACACAAAAACTCTGACATTACATGCTCAACCATCAGGTCAAATTAATAGCAAAAATTGATCCACTAAAGTATTTGTTATCCAAAACCACTTTAATCAGTCACATGGCTAAGTGGGTCATGCTCCTAAGTGAATTTGACATAGATTACATGGATCACAAAGCCATAAAAGGACAAGTCATAGCTGATCAGTTGGCTGAGGCACCCTTGGTGGATGCTTACCCTTTGGTCATTGAATTTCAAATGAGATTTTTTTCACAATAATAGAAGCACCTGCTTGGATATTGTATTTCGATGGCTCATATACTCATAATAGATTGAGAGCAGGAATTATGTTTGTTACCCCTTAAGGTGACTACATCCCAAAATCATTTAGGATAGAATTCCTGTGTACCAACAACATAGCTGAGTACGAAGCTCTCCTCACGGGTCTCCGAATTGCAAAGTAGTGACACATAACTCACTTGAGAGTGTTTGGTGATTCATTGTTGGTCATTAAGCAAGTTAATGATGAATTCCTAACAAAAGATTACAATATATTACCCTAAAAATGCATGGTGGATGACTTCAAGAAGTATTTCACCTTCATACAATTTGACCAAATTTGTAGAGTACAGAACAAAGCATTTGATGCTATGGCTACTATTGGCTCCCTAATTGGCATGCCTAAAGATCAAATGAAATGTGAGTTCCTTGTGGAACAACTTTTAATCCCAACATATGATATCCTTGAGACTGACATGGTGTGTGACATTGTAGGTCCCACTTCCCCATGGTACCAAGACATATATACTTATCTGCATGATAATGTTTTACCTCTAGACCTCACACGAAATCAATGAAAATCCTTTATCCAACGTTCAACCTGATACATCATCGTTGGTGATATGCTTTATCATCATGGGTATGATGGAACCCTCCTTAGGTGTTTGGATGAGACCGAAGCCCATACTACATTACCAGAGGTACATAGTGGTGTTTGTGGGGCCCATTCAAATGGTATGGCCTTGGCCAAAAGGATTCTTTGAGCTAGATATTATTGGTCTACATTAGAACATGATGCTTGTGAATTCATGAAGAAATTCCTTCCCTACCAACAACATGTAGATTTGATTCATGATTCGGCACAGGACCTTTAGCCTCTTCTAGCACCATGGCCCTTCTCTCAATGGGGTTTTGACTTGATTGGAAAGATTTACCCACCATCTTTTGATGACCACACATTCATAATTATTGCCATTGAGTACTTCACCAAGTAGGTGGAAGCAATGCCACTCTTACAAATCACTGGTACTCAAATTTCAAAATTCATCCTTTACTATATTCTTTGTAGATATGGTATTCCATCCACCATCCTCTCAAATAATAGAAAGCCTTTCAAGAACTAGGCTATGAAACACCTCTATGACACTTTTCATAACCAGCATCGTTGGTCCATGCCTTATTACCCCCAAGGTAATGGTTAGGAAAAAGCTACCAACAAGACCCTTATCTGCATCCTCAAAAAGGTTGTCAATAACACTGGTCAAGATTGGCAGCTCCATATTCATCCTGCTCTCTGGGTGTATCACACCTCCGTCCATACCCGTATAGGTGCCACCCCCTATTCTTTAGTGTATGGTTTTGAAGCCATCTTGCTAATCAAAGTTGAGCTTCCATCACTAAGGATTTCTTTGAAGAACCTTATTAGCAAGGAGGATGCTCGTGTCACACGACTTGCACAACTGGAGTTACTTGATCAAAGACAAATCAAAGCATATGATCATTTGCAAGCTTACCAAAACTACCTCAAACAGAACTAGAATAAGAAGGTTCATCCTTGACAGTTCCATATTGGTGATCTTGTCCTTAAAGAGAACCAACATACTCAGTAAGACTGCGATAAGAAAGGAAAATTTGAAGCAAATTGGTTGGGCCCTTATATCATAACTGCTAAATATGGATCTGGGGTATACAGACTTGCTACCCTTGAAGGAGAGCCCCTCAAAGAGCCTATCAATATCATCCATATGAAGAGGTTCTACACCTAAGTCCACTTGGTAACCCTACCTGCAAAAATACAAAAAAATAAGAAAAATCAACAAAAAAATCCAAAACTAGTAAAGAGAAATAAATTTGTCCTATGGTGAAAACCACGTTTGGTGGTTCCTTGGATGGGTATGGGTGGCGAAAACCTATAACAGGCATCATCTGTAGGGGGCTTAATCATTATCTACCTTGCGCCCTAATTACTTTGTGACTCCATCCATCCAATCCTGACATCCTCTCCCATTCCATTCTTGGTCGCTTGGTATATTTTGATTGAGCATTGGACAATTATATGCTATCCATCACCCTGAGAATTTTATCCTAATCTGAGCTTCTTTCATCATTTTATTCATTTGTTGGTTTGTCTCATCATCTAGGATCATCCATCATGTCAATTTCCACCTAGGCTTCATCTTGTCATATCGATCTCTTTGGTCTTGATCAAACTACATGGCCCCTGTGATTTCACATAGTCAAGGCTGATCATTTGATCTCCCCCCGAGGCCTTCAGATCATCCTATGATGGTCCCCCATCATTTGTCTCCATCGTCCTCTTTTCGATTTTATCCATAGTCAGCCATTGTTTATTTTTCTCTAAACTACATTGCCCCTGTGCTTGCACATAGGAAAGGTCAATCTTTTGATCCACCCCCAGTGCTTTGTTTCATCATTGTCTTATCAGTCTCCATTAGTCCTTTTTTTGCTTTATCCATGGTCTTTTTTGGAACTACGAGGGCTCTGTGCTTTCACGTAGGCAAGGCTAGCCTATGATCAGCCCCTGAGTCCCTAGGTCTATAGGTTGTGTGAGTCCTTTGTTTGGTCTCTTATGTCATATTGTCAAGAGTACCCTTATCAAGTTGGTTCTTCACAAATGAAATCCTCTAGTGTCAGGAGATCTGGTTAATGAAAAATATCTTACATCACCTGGGTCATTTTGGTTTAGTATCCATCATTGGTCTCAATAGGATGCATCCTTCCTAACATACCACATCATCACTCATCCATCCTCGTGATCCTATGGAAAAGGATGTTTAGCTTTGATTATGATCTTTTCATACTTTTGGATTTTGTTTATTGTTTGAGCTCCCTATTCTCACTTATCAAAACTGCCATGATCCATCATATTATGGTGGGTTTTGATGAGTTAATGTAGGGGAATCTCTTGATCATTTATTGTTGATGTCTGCTGCTCATTCCCACGTAGTACCCACCAGGATCCCTAGAATCATGTGTTACATTGGGAACATCCCTTTGTGCTTGTGGTTATTCTAATATCTGGCCCAACCAAGGTCCTCGTGACTTTGGGGTGTTAAGATAACCTTTTTTGCTATGTTTGTTTTATGCATTTGATGCCAACTCACCTTGGTCTCATATACCATGGTAATGGGTATCTTATGCTATAGCAAAAATCAATGTTTCGAAGATGACAAATTTTATTCCTAAGTACATTTCATTTCTTTGCATGCACCCTTCATTCAGCATTGTTCATAACCCATGACTCATGATGTAGGTTGTGCAAAATTTGATTATTTTTCCCCTTGTTTTTCCTCTCAGGGTACTAATGGTTCTTGACAAGTGCAATATCACACCTACGTTACACCTATCATCTACCAACACTCCCATGCAAGTCCTTATTGATGTTTAGGTTTGCATTATAGGAATTCATGTTTCATTCATATCGCATGTTACATTGTACATATAACATATTTTATCTTTCATAGACTGATTAGATTAAGCATCTTAGTTTCATTTAACCCATACATTTCCATATTAAAATTCACATAATACATGCATTACTCGCTGTAAAACATATTATTAGATCCATCCTAATTACATTTCATACCAAATATTCATCTCATCCTGCATTATAAACATTAATACATGCATGATCACATCCATCCACATGAACATAAAATATCACATACATGTGCATACATAAACTAAATCATCCATCCACATAAACATAAAATATCACATACATGTGCATACATAAACTAAATCATCCATCCACATAAACATAAAATATCATATACATGTGCATACATAAAATAAAGCATCCATCACATTAAACATAACACATAGTGTCAATAAGGGCTATCACATACCATAATCACAATAATACAATGTACATCTCATCATAGTGTCTCAAACATAATCAAATATATATCCATCATGTGTATCATCAAATAAAATACAAAATCCAGAGATATAGATCACATTTGATCTCTGCTAACATGTACTAAACCTCCATCCTGCACCTGTCAAAAAATCGGTATCCTGCCATCTATTCTCTGACTGCTCTACTATGAGTTGCCCACATCTAATCTCTGAGGAGAGTCAGACACTAGCCCTCTGTGCGTAGGGGTCCCCTAGTACTCACAAGTGGGAGTCCCTCGGTAACCACTATAAGGAGGAGTTTTTCAATAGTTGCTATACCCCCTAGTACGTGTCCTTAATGACTGGGACAATGCTGGCATCTGAGGTACCTATTTGATGTAGTGTGTTGTACTCTACGTCAAATCTGGAATTTCCTACTCATAGGCACACCTTTATTAGCTCGCCTCATGCATATAATCATCTCTTTTTCCAACTTGATATCTAGCAGCATTCCATGAGCTCCTACCCCCAGGCCTCTTGTGCTATTATCAGTTGTTGTACCTGCTCTGTGGCCCTGTCCCTCTCAGCCTGTGTAGCTTGTAATTGTGCCTGCAATCCCTATACCTCTGCCCTTGGCTCCCCACCCTCAACCTATGTTGCATGCACCTAAGCCATTGTTGCATCCCTCTCTCCCTGCAACATCTACATCCACACCTCTGTGGCATCCCTCTCCCTATGTGCGGCCTGTGCCCGAGCCACCGTTGCATCCCTATCCCTCTGTAGTGCCTAAAGTCTCAATTCAGCTGCATCTCTCTCTCTCTCCAAAGAGTTGATACCTATGACACTGTTGCATCTCTCTCTCTGAAGAGATTGTACCTATGCCCCTACCACCTCTAGCTCACTCTACAACACTTGAACTCATGCTAGAGCTATATCTCTCTTCACCTCCATAGCCTGCACCTGTGCCTGTGTCATGTCTCTCTGTCTGAAACACACATATTTGCACCCTCATCTCCTTCTCTCCCTGCTATATTAATCCCATATCTCCAACTATCTGCTCTAAATAGTACACTGTATCCCTAAGCTCATCCTACTCCCGATGCAAATCCGTTCTCTCTCTCCATAACCACTCTATATGTCTTTGCAAACCCTCTATATCTCCTATGATCCCTGCACCAATCTCTGTTGGCCCCTACCCTGTCCTTGCTCCAACATCCTATTGTATCACCTCCTCAACCACCAAATGGTCTCTCTCCCATCTTGTTACATCCCCCTCCTCATGCTCCCTAGCCACCTCTACTCGCAACCTCTCTACCTTTGCTTGTAGGTCAAGTACATCATCTCATGCCTCATCCCTATCTCTGCAACCTCCTCTCCACCTCTGTCACCATTGTGGCCAGATCTGAGTAGTCTCTCTCACTCTGACCAAATCGTTCCTATAGCTCACTCATCTCTACCTCTAATCTGCTCCACCTGGCCTCTAATTGTCATAACTATTGCGCATTGAGTCACAACCTCTCTAGGGCCCCTCACAGTACCTCTGTTGGATCCTCTCCTCTAGGTGGTTATGTTGATAGTGGTGGGATGTCATGTACCTCCATATCAATGTCCATCTCCTGTGGCTCATACCCCTCAATCTTCGTTGACGCCTCCATCTCATCCACATCAATCACCACGGGGGCTCCCCTCCTCCTCCCCCTTGTCATCCTCTCCTACTCTCCACTGGCCTCGGCCTCCTCCTATCTTTGTCGTTGTTTCCCTCCTATGGATACATGTGCCTCCTTTCTCTCCTACTACCGACCTCTTGTGGCTACAGGAGCCTCCTATCTCTTCTCTCTCTGGGTCTTATGTTTCCTATCATGTTGCACCGCAACCTTGGCCTCCTCCTCTCCTTCCTCTGCTCCATCTCCTCCCCAAGCTCTCTATCATTATCTCCTCCTCCTGCCTACCCTCATCGTCTCCTCAACTGCTTTGACCACCTCTTGTCCTCCTCTCTATTGTCCTTCTCTCTCCTATCCTCTCCATTGTCCCCATAGACCTTGTCCCTCTCTTTCCACCCTCAATCGTCTCTCATCCTCTGACTTGAACCCTAGTGCCTCCTCAATAGGCACCACTAGTGTAACCCTTGGAGGTGGATGTCACTGAAACCACTGACCATATCGATTCATCGTCGATGCATCTCTCAGCCCCCCCTCTTTCTAGGGTATGACACCAATCGCAATGTCTCCAACTCCTCCCTCACCACCACCAACTCCAGCTCATCCCCCCATGGCCACTCTCGTGTCAATCGTCAGAATGTCACTCACCCTGTGGGAATATCCCACCTCACTCCAAACTATCTCGTCACCTAATTTGGCCTATGCAACTCAACTACATGTGGATCCTTCCAAATGATTTAACATTAGGTGAAGAAGTAGTCCATGTGTCTCTACTAATCCTCCCTCCAATCCCTAAATTGCCACAACATATATAGACGCCATACTATGTCTCTTGGCTCTCATTAAATTGTCTTCTCTAGACATCCCATCTCCTAATCTCCACGATCTGCCCAGGTATCACTCCAGCTTCTACCCCCATCCCTAGACTCTTGTTGCTTGTCATCTGTTGTCACTCTCAACGGTGCTTTGGTAACCACGGTATGCTCCCAAGCCCACACACTTGTAGCGGTGTGATGTGTGTCACATTCAATGACTCGGTGGCATATAACATGCATATCCCAATACAATTGTGCCTTGGACAGTCCCCATGCAAGCTGACCATCTCGGCCTCGATGATGTGCTACGTCAGCCCACAAGCCTTAGAGGGTGAGTCGGCCGGCTCCTGTCGCTAATGGTATCCCGCTAATCAGCCACCGCGCTGGGTATAGCAACCCGATGCCGATTGCCTGCTTCCGGACAAACATCTATCCATGTCCAACTATTGTTTGCTAAAATCGGTAGCTTGTCATCACCAAACACAATCTGCATGGACTCGTCCAGTGCCTCATCCCCTACCATGTACTCACTAACTAGTAACCCTGCTATAAGGAGTCTCAGAATCCTCCATATGTCCTCTAGAGTCATCGTCATCTCCCCAATCGACAGATGAAACGTTGACATGCCTGAGTCCCAACGCTCTATCAATGTTGTCAACATGGCCCTGTGGGCCTTAATCACCAGATATGATAGCATGTGTACAATAGTCTTATGCACTGGTGTACGATGATCTGCACCATCAGCAGCCACTATACGCTCCTTTGTACCTCGGACCGCCTCTCCCGTCCCTGTCGGCTGAAAATCACGCATCCGCTGACATTACCTTTCTGTCAATCCTTCTATCACATCTTCTCTTTCTCTTTTCTCTTTCCTCCTTGTCGGTCATACCCTGACTATGGGAAAACCCACCCGAGCACCTCGAACGAGCCCACGGGCGGACCCACCCGAGTGCAGGCGAGCCCTCGGGCAGACCCACCCAGGCCCTCGGGCGAGTTCGTGTAGCATGTGTAAGCGAACCCACCTGGGTGTAGGTAGACATGCCCAACCTTAGGCAAACCCGCCCGGGCTTCTAGGAAAATCTGCGTCGCATGTGTGAGTGGACCCACCCAGGCGCAGGCAGACCCACCCGAGTGCAAGTAGACTCGCCTGCGCATGTGGGCGGACCCGCCCAGGTGTGGGTGGACCTTCCCACATGCGCAGGAGAACCCGCCCAAGCACGAGAAAACTCACCCTATGTGCCGGCAGACCTGCCCAGGCACGGATGAACCCACCGCTCCACAAAACCAGACTCTGACCCACCTCTTCATGGGCAACCTTTTCCTCTTCTGGGGCATGCCCATCTCCATCCCCAACTTAGCTCTAAAATAAAATAAATTTCAGTTTTTCCTTCTACCCATTTTTCCTCCCTCTCCCCCCAACAAAACCCATATTTTCAATTTTTCTAAAACTCAAACAAAATGGAAAAAATCACAAAGTTGGGTTTGGGGTTAACCTAGTGTGGAATGGTGCACTTGCTAAAAAAACCGTTGCACTTCATCTGCTCGGTGGATAATGTCTATGTCATACTTCGACATCTTATCCTCTGTTGCTCTCCTTCTTTCTTCTTCTCCTCCTTCCTCAACTGACTACTATTCAAATGAGGAGAGGTAATTCCTACAATTACCTTATATAAGCTTTCCCCCCCTTTTTCAACCTTTTAAATGAAGCGAATTTCTTCCCTTTATTTAACATTTTTTTTTCCTCCAACTAATTCCCCCATCCTCTATCTTCCCAGGGCCGCCATTTGCACATTGAGTCTCTGTTTGACTTTGTTCAAAAACCAATCTTCTTAGTTTTTCGTGCTCTTTCCACTAACATACCACTTTATACTTTCGAGAAGTTGCCCGGGACCCCTTTTCCTTCCCCGTTCACCTTCACAAGGGGGCATACCCTACCATTCTCTTCCATTCCTTCGTCATGAGTCTTCTCTTGTGAGAATGGGGCATCTCCTTCCACTTCTTTCCGTTTGGGTAGCTCATTAGGTCTCCCCTATGCTAGGGCATCTCTTTTTTGGTGATGGGGCATCTCTTTTCTATTCGCTTCCTCTATAAAGTCATTTGCATTTTTATTTTTTTCGAAACCCTATTATCCTAATAGTGTTTCTAAAAGGGGCAAAATGTAGACATCCACATTTGACCACTTCCATATGGTCAAAGTCATCTCCTTATTCATCCCTTTACTCGTCTACTTTGTTGGTATTAATTAAATCATTCATTTAATTAATATTTCATCATTTACATAAGGTTCCTAAAGTATTTAATTTAATAATTAAATACTTTTACCTTCTTTCCTCTCTAAATTAAATAAATATACCACTTTATTTAATTTAGTCATGTAACCTTTTGAATTTAAGCCAATTTTTTAATTCTTCTTTTTTCTCTCTCATTGTCACATCCTCCAACTTTTGCAAGTTGGTCTCTAATTCCTCTTAGCCATCTTACCCTCTTCTAATCATAATTAATTTATGGTTAGGATGTGTCACATCCTTCAACATTTGCCACTTGCTTCTAATCTTTAGTTAATTATCTTAATCATGTGTTTGCACAACCTTAAGCAAGGTCATTAGCCATATTTAACATGCCTTTTTAGTCAACCTTTTCATTTGTCTTTCTTGGTATTGACCCTCTTTCCCATGTGAATTTTAAATTCACATTTATTCCTCCTAGAGTCTTCTCTTTCCATGCATCTTCTAGAATCTTTTGACTTGTCACATCAAGTCACATGTGGACAAAGGCTTCCCTTCTTGGAACCTTGTCTTGTCCTTTTTGAGGAAATCTTCTCATCCCCCAATGTACTTGCAAAGTACTTGTCCTTCTTCCACCTCATGTACCCTCCTTCCACCTCATTTACACATCACCATCCCTAAGCCATCTCACATTCCACATGTCAAGATGTGAAGACTTGTGAGTCCTCAACTCACCATAGCCCTTCATCTTGACCTTGTTGGATGAATCTCAACTATTAAATCCTTTAGATAATTCAACTTCCTCTATAAATACCCCCTTTTTCTCTCATTTAGGGGGTTTATCATTGTGTTAACCAAATTCTTGCAACATTTCTATTTGATCCATACTTGGCCAAAAATTTGCATTCCTTGCATTCATCATAGCATTTTCATCCATTTTTCATCCATATTGCATCTCATTCATACATCTTTTGCCATCAAGAGGAACATACATCACGTCAACAATCCAAGGGCCAACTAAAGGAGCAACTGAACAAGGTATTATCATTCTATCTATTTTGTTGAGTTTAACTTTTTTCCCTATCTTGAGGTGTCAAGTGTTTTGGTTTCTTGTATGTCTTGTATTGTTGCTCATTTCTGGGACTGCTTTTACTCCTGATCACAGACTCAATGTGCTCATCTAATTTCCTAACATGTAGTGAGATTTTATCTAATGTTATATATAGACACCCCATGTATGACAAGGAGTTATATACATTTTTAAAGCTTGCAAATCACATGGAATTACTATATCTTGGGGAAGACATTGTTATTCACATAGATCATAAGCCTATAAATATAAGAAATTTTGTAGAATGACCAACATCAAAGGTGGTTGTAGTTACCTCAAATATTTTCATCTCAACATTCGTTGAATAATAAGGAAGAACAAATAAAGTTACAAACTATTTGAGTTGGATTCGAATGAATAACCCTGATAACTACGTTAGACTCTCATGAACACCACACAAAAATGTTAGCCTCAATTGTATTCAACATTAATCCTATTTGTTGATATCTATCCACCAAAGAATCAAATAATAGATAAGCCCTTTATTACTGTATATAAGATAAAATCCTTTATCATATAATACATATATTTGTCCCTATATACACCCTCAACCTTATACCCTCCATAATAAACCCTATAGCCTCGACCCTATACCCAAAAAACCCTAGACCCTAAACTCTATACCCTATACACTCAACCCTAGGCCCTAAATCCTATACGCTAAACCCTTAGCCATAAAATCCATACCCTCAACCCTAAACCCTATAATGTATACCCTAACCTGTAAACCTTATACCCTTGAGATACTATACCCAATACCCTCAACCCTCAACCTTGTACCCTAAAGCCTAAACTCTACTCTCAACCCTATACCTTATAACCCTCCATTATAAACACTATCCCTCAAACCTAGGCCCTAAATCCTATACACTAAACCCTCAACCCTACACTCCCTCAACCCTAAACTCTATACCCTCAACCCTAAACCTTATACCCTCGATCCTAAAATATATACCCTTAATTGAAAAAGCAATAGGTAATGACCTAGAGAGGGGAGAGAGAGAGAAGAGACAAGGATAGAAGAATAGAGGGGTAAGGAGGGAGGGAGAGGTAGAGAGGGATAGACATAAAGAGGTGAGAGAGAACAAATGGATAGAGAGAGGGAGGATAGATAAAGAGTGGGAGAGAGAATAGAGGAGTGAATAGAGGGACATATTGATAAAGAGTGGGAGAGAGAGAACGTGAGGGAGATAAATACTCAAAGAAAAATATAACATGAACACATTAGAATGCGCTTACACAATGTTTTTCTTTGGAAATTCCAAGCCTTTGGCTTGGATTTTCCTTGGGCTTCCAACCCAAAGGTTTGGAGTGAATTTTCAACATCCAAAGATGTGTTTTTGTAAATAGTAAAAAAAATGACATAATCTCGAGTGTGCTCCCCATCAGGTTTGCACGTGTTTCAAAGTCAAGTCAAAAATACCACAATAATGTTAAGCTCTCTCGTAGCTATCTAACCATGTAATTTTTTTCATGTTTTGTGTATGTTAAGGTTTTCATCTCTAATTTCTTTTGTTAGCGTATCGTCTTTTTGTAAAAAACCAATGCATGGCATCTTTTAGTGTATTTTTTAACCATTCATCAAAATTTTAAATATATTACATGTTTAGAAACTAGATTCCATTCTACACATATTTTTAAAAAAAGATTTGATTTTCGATCAATCTTCACAAATTTAGAGGGGAGCATACTCAATTTTTTAATTTTTCAAGATGTGTCCACTTTGAAAATTAGTAAAAAATCATATATTCATTAAAAAATTAGCAAAAATATTAGGCATAAACTACATGACCTATTAGCTAATTTCTCATTGAAGTAGTTTTTGAAATACTAAAAAAAAGTTAACATTTTAGGGGGGCCACACCAGACGCTATGTTATGTTTTTTGAAAAAAAAGGACCACTTTATGTGGACCCCTTTTTTGAACCCCTTAATCTCTACCATTTAAAAAAATGAGTAATTTAGAAAGTAGATTTGGAGCATTACGACTCTTTTTTTGTTGCATCTTCAAATTTTGAGTGTAACTATCTTCAATTTCTCTTCCAAGGTCAATATTTCCTGATTTAAAAAAAAAGGTGGTCACTTAAGACCCCTTTTTGGTCCCCCATCCTTTTGCACTTACATAGGGGGTGCATGCACAAAGATGTGGGACCAAAAAGTGACCACCCCACTTTTTGCCCCCCTAAAGAGCATAACACGAGCACTTTATTACTCACATTATAATGTGCTTGCATCATGGTTTGGAGTTACCGAACCTCAGTCTTGGTCACTCCAAACCATAATGCACTCACGTTATAATGCAAGCGGATTTTTAAATCTGTTTGATTAAAAACCAAAAAACTCATTTCATTTCTTCAATTTTATCCTTACCCTCGGCCAGACTCGTGGTTTGCAACTCTGTTGAAGCATGCTCAAGTTGTGAGATAGGATTTTTATCGTTGTATTTCCACCAAATCATTGTAAAAATGTTGTGACAATGTCTTTGAGGTGGAAGAGCTATTTTTTTGTTTTCTAGTGTAAAAGTTCAATTAAATAAATCTAGGTTTAATTAGTTTTTTGAGTGGATTTTTTTTTAGGAGTTGATAATGCACCACCAGTTGATCAAAACTTTGATTCACCTCCTCATCAATACCCTACTAAAGAACAACCACAAAAAATCCCTCCTTCAATGTGTCAACATCCTCCAGGAACACAAGAAAATATATTAGATCAAATATAAAACAGTAAGAGAGAACTTGAGGCATTAATCAAAAGGTTAAGAGATCTAGTTGCAATGAACTCCCATACATCCACCCTCACTAGTTCACTAGAATCCATTGTCTCCCACATTATATTTATGAGTGTTCAAATCAATAGTTGGTCAAACAAGAAGGAAGAGCTAAGACAATTTTATTTAGACAAATTATCTTATGACTAGATTAATTTTTTTTTTTTTGAAATTTTACTTTTGTTCATTGTTCGTCAACCCATGAACTAATCAAACCATACATGGCACTTGTAGGTGGTTCCCCATCCATTAGTGTTGTGCCACCAGAGATAAATAATAATTTTTGGGATAGATGGTGCATAGTTTTTTACCATCCTTTGTACAATAATAATGAGGTCCCACAATATTTTTTGAGGAAACTCTATTGAGAGTTTATCCTCAATGAGATACAGGTAATTACTTCAACATAAGGGAGTTCTAGGGTAGAGATGGGGGATCCACACAAGACAGAGTGTGGAGATAACATGCCCAAAACTAGACATCAAGACCCCTAGCTTGACTTGAGTTTGAGCATTTTTTTTATCCCTTCAATTGTGAAGGATGGTGCTGAGGTGGAGACCTTAGAGTCCATTAGCTTGTTGGAAACTTAGACCCTTATACAACACACTAGGCCTTTAACACAAGGTGATGTTGATGAGTCTTCCAAGGCCCGACATCCACCTCACTTATGTCAAAATTGTGAGTCTCTTTGTGTTTATGGGTATGAGGATGATTGGGATACATGGAGACAAGACACATCTATATTGGATTAGATGGTCATGACAAATTATTTGATAAATAGAACATATGACATTGATAGTTAGGTAAATTTCAACAAGTTCAAATTCAATTTATTAAATTTTATTTTAAAATGTAAGATTAACTAAATGACTAGATTGATTATAATACAATTTCAAGATCAGAGTGTTCACCTTGCATTTGGTGGCCCTCCACCTCCTAATTACATAATGTTGAGTCCACATGTATGTAACTAGTAAATGAATAAAAAATATAGTAGGGTAAAAGTACAAAGTTGTGTCACACTTTTATAAAGGAAACAACCACCACTGATCCAACTTTTAAACTTGAATCACTAAAAAGTGGCATATAAGTTTTGAATTTTGTAATAATGTAAACTAATAAAATGTGTATTTTTAGTATATTTTATGTTTGTATTTTTTTGAAAAAATTATTTGAATATAACTTTTTTTATATATTGAAACTATAATTTAATTACTAATAAAATTCTAAAAAATGAACTTACATAAGACATCAATCTTTATAGAGTTAATTTTATTTTTTCTTCAAATGTTTTGTGTGTATTCATAACTTGAAACTTTAGCCCATGAATATATTTTTTCCTCAATTTTGATAAATATAATTTTTTAAATAAATATTAAAATGTTCATGCATTAAAAACACAGTTGTTCCCATTCAACATCAACTTTCTTGTTAACTATTTATCTAAAATAGAAAAATAATTATACCATTTTGATATAAAATCTTTTATCTAATGCATCATATATTTTTTAAATTTTTTTAATAAGCTTTATTATTATTCTTTGACATGATAATCAACCTAATATTTTTGTGTTGATAACCTGCTTTTAGCAAAAATAAAAAATAAAGTATAAATAATAAATAAATTATTAAATATATATTTTTTAAGACTATACTTATGGATCTACAAAAGGGTATTTAAGGGTCATTATTTTTTCTATTACAATTGTTTATCTAAAATAAATAAATAAAAAGAGCTATATATTCTCATCCAATAATGTGCTCCACTCCTCTTATTTGATCTCAATCATCCTTTTGAGATTGAACCCTCAACATTCATGTTTTCACCCAAAATCCTTTCAATCAACCTTCGTCCTTCGTCCTTAAAAGTGTACACAAATAATCAATTTGCAAGTACATGTTGATTTGAGCAACCTACATTTCAACATTATAAAAAACATCTAAAATAGTCATAGAAGTTTAATGCATTTTAGTTTCAATTTGCATTGTCTTTTTATTTGCATTTTCTCTATCTCAGGTGTGAACTTTTATTTGGATTTTTGGGTTTCATTTTTTGATCTAACTCAAGTTTTGCAATTCAAATAGGTGGTCCACACTCGATAACTCCATTGAACACTAATCCATCACTACAAGCTTGTTTCATTTATAACACAATGTATGAGTGATAGAATTGAACTTAATGAAATTGTCAACCATGATAGTGTTCTATGTTGCTAAAAGAAATGCCAACAACAAACACCCAAAAGAACATACATTTTTTTTAGGAAGACAATTATTTACATAAAGAATAGTTTCTAATATAAACATGTTAACCATAACACATTGCTACTATTTAAACCCTTTTGATTATTCTATAACTATACATTGTAATCTTCTATTTTCATTCTTAATATGAGAGCTTTATTCTAATAAGAAAGAACGAGACAAACAAACAAAAGGTAATGAATAAAACATCAAAATTGTGACCAAGATGTGGGTATCAAAGGGAAGATAAGAGGGATGCAAAAGATAAAATAATGAATCACCAACCTTAAAAACTTAGCATCCTAAAGGTAACCTTAAGAGGAAAAATAAATAAATTGAATCAAAGGGACTTAGGAATGCATCACATTTAGTTGACAAGTACAAAGTACCTTCAACAAAACTCTTATAAAGATTATATAACTTTAAAGATTTGCTTAACAAATGTTAAATATTTATCTAAATTTATATTGGATTCATAGCTATGATCATCTTTTATACATTTAATGTAACTTTTTTCTTAATTAAGGGGTAAACGCTTTTGATCTAAAGCTATGAGCCAGTGAGGTCACAAACAAGGAACCTCATTCCCAATATAACCAGTCAATAATACCACCCAACGGGGTTTGAACGTTGGTGGCAAGAACAACAACACCTTTAAACCATCACACCATGCCAATATTGACCATTTAATGTTACAACTGTCTAACTAATAAATTTGATTAAAATAGTAAGGATATAGATTTCCACGCACATAGTATGTTGTAGACAAAAGAGTAAGAATATATTTTTTCATGTAAATAATTGTTTGTGTGGTGAAATGATGATTGATTGAGCCTTTCTAATAGTTAATTATAATATACCAGCTATTTAAACTCTTTTAATTAATTATACTAATATTTAAATAATAAAAATAATATATTTTTTATATTATTATAACTTTGTTATTATTTTTTAATATTTAAATATTATATTTCAATCAAATAGGTATTATATTCTTCTAACTTAACTCAATTAAATAATAAAATAAATAAATTATAAATTATCTACATAATTAAAATTTAAATAATAAATTGACATAAGATTTAAGAGTATTTTCACTTTTTCATTTAAAAGATGATTTCTTGAATTATAAAAAAAATTAAAATAAAGAATATCATTAAATATAACCAATAAAAACTAGAATGCTTAAAACTAATAATATATTTAATATTTAAATTTAATTAAAAACATTAAATATCTGAAATGTATTTAATTAACCTGATTTGTAACAAAGTTGAAATATTAATCAAAACATACAATCCATGACCAGATATTACTTCCTACAGTGCCTTCAAAAACTATGCAAAATATATGCCTTCAAAGCTAAACACCCAAATGACAAAATGCAGATCTAAACTCCAGCAGGTTTTCCTCCTTTATTTTAGATTTGCCAAGCCAAATCATCCTTCCTCTCTGCACACATTATAATTTTCATTGAAAATAAATTAATTCAAATGTATTAGTCAAAACTTGTCTCACAAATAGGAGGTATTTTCTACAGAATGTCAAATTGTGATATTGTTATCAGGATTCAATCTTTTACGAGTCAAATTCATTAAAGAAACATCCATCAGAGTTTGAGATACTTACAAAGAGGCCGCAGCCTCCATTTCTGATTGCTCTGGTTATTAAAACTGAAGAGAATAAGCTCATTTCCATGATGGATTCCACCATCAGCTCTTTTGGCATCCAAATTGAGATGGATGTTGTTTGCAGGCCTAAGGCATTGGTACCCATGTCCAACATCTGCACTTTGGGTCCAGAGAAATGATTCATCCAACTTGTAGTGGTTGTAGTCTGCCAGGTATATCTGCTCAATGCCATTCACAAACAATCAGGACATAATCCACAAATTTCTAGGTAGAGCTACGATAGTTCCTTTCTCAATTTGATTTTTAGCAAGTGAAGCTCACTGATCAAATAATAATCCACATTGTTATAGTATGTAGAGAAATTCTTCATCAGCTAAGGGATAAGTGATAGACACTCGCTGCCAAAGGCCAAGGGAGCCCTATAATCCCTAAATCACTCCTGTTTACTGGTCAACCTTGCCAAAAGAGCACAATAGAAATAACATGCCAGACTCTCAGCCCTTCTCAATTGGGTGGGTTCGGTTCATATATGCCTGAAAATGCAGTCACAAGAAGATAAATGGTCTTACCTGTCCCCACTCTTGATTTCCATGTTTCAGAGCCTGCCTTGTAGCCTTATTCACCAATGCAAATGCTGGGAATCCAGCTTCATCCTTCACCTTAAGACCCCATGAATCCACTTTGATCCATTGCTGCCAGAAGAGATATTGGTGTAAAAAAGGAGTCGCGTTTAGGTAATCTTATAGTAGATTCCTTCAGAGGGTTATAAGACTACAAATGGAAGTTACCTGGTAGGGATCATGAGGGCTTCCTACAGCAAGCACTGCAAGGTGGCCTTGGGCAGCCATAAAAAAGTCTGGATTGGCTTCGCAATAAATCTTAATCTCAGTACCCAAAGCTTTCTCCTCGCTATGTCGAGGGTATAATGAACGATGCTCATACGCTCCATGAGATGAGCTCACTTACCAAAATTCAAAAATAAACTAATTTAAAACCACAAGCAATCTAGGAAACACTTGGGCGGGGCCCTAGCTCGGTTGGCTAAGTAATTCGCTGCTGCTCTACTGGTCACGAAGTTCTAGTCTCCCCTGGTACCGAGGGCGTGGTCTACCAGCCACCGGTCAATGCTAAAAGTTTACTGGCACTGCAGTTTATAGGGGTCGTGCAACCCGATTCCTGCAGTCTAAAAATAAAAAATAAAAATCAGGAAACACTCTCTTATCATTATGGACTGTGAAAATCTAATGTCTATAATTTAAAACCAATCCTCACAAAACAATTTTGGTTTGATTGATGAAGAATCACCAACATTCACTACTAACTATAAACCACATTATTAATTTGTGGGACAAGGTCACCTTTATCAGAGACAGAAAATCAAGTTTAGTTAAATTGAAACATGGAACATTTAGAGAAAAAGAAATGATAAAACTCTCTTTGGGGTTTGATGACCTCTCCTTGATAAAATGTAATCATGGACACATCACAAAGTACAGAGACTAAATGTATTAGTCAAAACTGCGACCCACAATCCCACAAGTATTAATTGTCATCAAATTGAAATAAAAAAGAACACTTGCCGATGTAGAGTATCAAGTAGTAGAAAAACAGACACCCAAATTGCATTCTGAGTTATTTAAATGGTCATTTTCTAAAAAGAAACATAGAGACTTTGAATTTCTTACGAAGAGGCTGCATCTTCCATTTCTGATTGCTTTGATTATTCCAGTTGAAGAGAATGAGCTCATTTCCATGATGGATTCCACCAATTTCACCATTAGCTCCTTTGGCATCCAAATTGAGATGGATGTTGTTTACAGGCCTAAGGCATTGGTACCCATGTCCAACATCTGCACTCTGGGTCCAGAGAAATGATTCATCCAACTTGTAGTGGTTGTAGTTTGCCAGGTATATCTGCTCAATGCCATTCACAAACAATCAGGACACAATCCTCAAATTTCCAGATAGAGCTATGATAGTCCTGTTCTCAATTTGATTTTTAGCAGGTGAAGCTCACTAATCAATTATAATCCACAGTTTTTAGTGTGTAGAGAAATTCTTCAACAACAAAGGCATAAGGGATAGGCACTCGCTACCAAAAGCCAAGGGAGCCCAGTAACCCCTAAATTACTCCTGCCTGCGGGAGAAACTGACCAAAAAAGCACAACAAAAATAACATACCAGCTGTTTACTTTCAGCCAATCGGGTGATTACTAGCTAGATAGTCGACTCATATAAGCCTGAAAATGCAGTCACAAGAAGATAAATGGTCTTACTTGCTCCCATTCTTTATTTCCATGTTTTAGAGCTTGCTTTGTAGCCTTGTTCACCAATGCAAATGCTGGGAATCCGACTTCATCCTTCACCTTAAGACCCCACGAATCCACTTTGATCCATTGCTGCCAGAAGAAAGATCGATATTAATAGTCACATTTAGCTAAACTAATAGTAAATTCCTTCAGAGGATATTAAGACTACATATGAAAGTTACCTGGTGAGGATCATGTGGGCTTCCTAGAGCAAGCACAGCAAGATGGCCTTGGGCAGCCATGAAAAAGTCTGGATTGGCTTCACAATAAATCCTAATCGAGGTACCCCGAGGTTCCTCCTCACTAAGTTGAGGGTATATTGGACCATACCCAGACGCTCCATAAGATGGGCTCACTTATCACATTTCAAAAATAATAAGTCAAAACCAATCTTTACAAAACAACTTGGTTTGATTGATGAAGAATCCCAAAAATATTTAACATTCACAACTAATTATAAACAACACTGTCAATTTGTGGGATAAGGTCACCTTTTATCAGATTTATCAAGAACAGACAATCAAATTTAACTAAATGAAAACATAGAACATTTAGAGAAAAGATAAAACCCTCTTTGGGGTTTTGTGGTTATCTCTCCCTGATCAGCCCACTTGATAGAATGGAATCGTGGATAGGTCACAAATTACAGAGATCAAACAAGAGCAAAGATTGGTCAATATAAATGAACACATAACATTGGAAACATCAAATTTAAGAAGAACAGAGACAAAACCAATCTCGCTTCTGGAATAAGTTCTCTACTTTTAGACCAAGACCATTGGAAGCTCAAAACTCTAGTTATACATTACTTTATGAAGGAGGCTCAACCATGTTGATTTTGATGTCTTCATTAATAGACTTTACATAACGATCACATTAACAGAGGCTCAACCCATCTGGGTTTTGAAAAGAAGGATGTACATTATCAGACCATTTAATCGCAAAACTTAACAGAGTCATCACATTTTTAAACAAATGAGACTCAATTAATCTGGGTTTGGGATAGTTATAAATTTCTCATAAATAGGCCATACTCATTCATAGTGACCTCAAAACTCTGTGGAAGCATAACACTAACAGGGGCTCAATCAACATCGATTTTTGAATAAGGTCTCCATTATCAGACCTCTGCAGTCTATGGAAACGTCACAATTATGAATCTAAGAGACTCAGTCAATCTGAATTTCCGGATAGAGTCTTCATGTTCAATCCTCTTAAAAAACATCCCATTCAAGTGACAAAAGTCAATTATTTTATATTAAAGCAGGCCGGAGAAGAATAATTTCATGGGAACTTACAGATGGGACTGATCTTCCATTTCTGATTTTCCTTTTTGTTCCATCTGAACAGAGCAACCTCTACCCCTTCGCGGAATCCATGATGATGTTTATCATCTTCAAACATGGCTTCCAGATTGAAGTGAATGTTGTTCACAGGCCTGATGCACTGATACCCCCTTCCCACATCAGCACTCTGGGTAAACAGAACGGCCTCATTCAAATCATCGAGATGATATGGACCCAAGATAACCTACACAGTCCAGCATAAAAGCAATTTCAATCCCATAATATTAAACCCTCTAATAATTCCTCAAAACACCATGTTGAAACAGAAAGGTGTAAAAAATCATTACCCTTTCCCTCTCTGAACGTCTATGCCTTAGAGCCTGGCCTGTAGCCCTGTTTATCAAGGCAAATGCAGGAAATCCTGCTTCATCCTTGGCCCTCACACTCCATGAAGTGTCCATTATCCATTGCTGCAGAATCAAAGCATCATACCGAATTAATCAGCCACATTGAAAATTACATATACCCACTCACGACAACTCACAAATGCAGTAGCCAAGATTAAGTACTGCAAAACTCGATCATCATGACCAATCAATAAGAATCCTGTTCAATATCCACGTGCATAGTTATCTTAGAATTTAAATGCTGAGTGAAAATGCTTCTGAAAAAACAGTCTGTTCATTTGCATCAATGTTTTGGATGAGTGATTTATTTTCTTCATCCAGATGATCTTTACTCGCATCTTACTGATAAAACAGACAGTTTTCTTTCTGAAGCCTTTTCTTTTTTACTCATTGTCATGGACTTTGAAAGATTCATATTCATAATCTTAAATGCTACTACAATCAACCTGATTTGGATCAGACTCATTAGCAGCTGTCATGACAACATGACCATTAAAGTTGGCCAGATAGTAATCAGGATTGGCTTCACAGTAGATCTTCACAGTATCCCCTTGTACAGAGACTGGAGGATAGGGAGCAATTCCATAAGGGGCTGGAGCTGGCTGTTGCTGATCATGGTGGTGGTGGTGGTGTCCAAACATTATGGTGATCCTGCAAATACCAAAACATAATACTTTCAGTCAGCTGACATACAAAACCTCACTCTGAACCCATGAAAGCAATGGATTTCAATATAAAACAGAAATTTCTATCCACACGAACAGTGAACTTTAAGCCGCCATCATAGAATGTTTTGTAATAAACTTGATAAAACACCCTCATCAATGAAGAGCCTTTTGAAATTGCATTTATAAATTAGATACCTGAAATGAGAACCCAAAAAACTATGTATTCAGTATCTGTAAGCAATCAGAAATAGGGATTTGCAGCTAATGATTTTAGACAACAGATGAGTTCTGTGCGTCAACTAGCGTAGGTGGGTTGGTTTATATAGAAAATCTAGAAAGAGATATATGGTAGTTTAGGTCCCTGGTCACGGTCATGTGTGGACTTGGCCAAGGTTTCAATGGAGATTAACACGACAATTTAACGCCCGTTTACACGTTTTTTGCCGGCTTAAAACGCTTGCAGATTTTTGACTTTGTAGTTTTAAAATATAATTTTCTATGTTTTTTCATGATATAGAATTTATTATTTTATTTAAATATTATGAAGTTCAATAGTCAAACGTAGATGGAAAAAAAAATAAAATTTATAAATATTTTGTCAGTTTATTCCTAATTCATCCCATTTCTTATCTTCTATATTAATTAAATAATATTCTTATTATTTATTTTATTTTTTCACATGTCTATCACTTTTC
>VDFB02302094.1:0-12317 GCA_007258455.2 Sequoia sempervirens | reverse complement strand
CATAAAACTGACCTTAAAAGGCTCTTAAGAGCAATAAAAACCTCCTAGATGCTCTCTAAATGTTTGCAACAATCCCATAACCTCCCTAGATGCTCTCTAAATCATAAATGAAAACATATCCTATATCTTCTCCATCGACCAAGTTATCCATATTGCATTTAAAGATTAACAAAATGAATTAAAGGTTTATAATAACACCTCTTAATCCATTTGTTATACAATGATTATAAATGCAAAGTAAAAAAAATAAAAATTCACCCAGTAGAAAATGAACATGAAAGTAGAATGAGTGAAAACTACTTGTGATGTAGAATTCACCTTGGCATTCGACCACATGTGGATGTGGCATATAACATCACAAAATTTTACAAAAATTAGCCAAGGCATGTAACATGCAAAGGTTACATTATATTTCTTCAAAAGCCACTGGCATCATTTGGCAGCTTATTTGATAAATAAAGTGATAAAAATACTTCACTCATATCGATAAAAAAAAAATAGGGTTTTCAACCCTAACTCAAAAGCAACGAATGCTTTATCATTCTCATTTTCATTTTTTGAAGCTTCTAGATGAAGCTAAGTCCACCGCCACTCCATGAGGGTTTCTTGAAGCTCTACTACACGCCTCCACTATGAATTTTCTTGTACTTACAAGGGAAAATTATATAGAAATCACAATTTCTTTATCCAGGGATACTGGTTAGTATTTTTAGAAGTAAATTTTGAGAGAAATATTTTAATTCCACTTGATTTTGCTTCTACAGGCCTTCCATGGCCGCGACCCCTATACATTTCTTACATTTCTTAATGCTTTTCTCTTGTTCTCTGTGATTTCAATTGCTTGGTTTCCATTCATAGAGTTCAACCGTGGCCTTTCATGGTGAATTTTGGGTTGTACTGGCTCTTCTCCCTCACAAAGTCATTGATCTCTCAGTAAGAAAACTGGTGAGTAAGTTTTTCTAAAGTAAAACATATGAACAATAGCCTAAATCTGTCGATTCATAGTCTTCAAAGCCATAGTTACTACTAGCTTATTCCTTTTTCTGTGTGTTTATTTCTTTATCTCTGTGATTTCCTGTACAACTACGAGCCATCATAGGCGTTTTTATGGTGGCTCCTTCATTATCAAAAGGGTTCCTCTTCATTTTCTGCTATGGCTGCGGCCTCAGCTCTTATTTATGGACTCGAAATGCATGAATATTCTGTTTTTTTCATATTCTCAACAACACAAAATGTCCATTTCGAATTTTGTGGAAACTTTTTAGCCAACAGAGGATCTCAAAATTTTAAAAAATAAAATACATGGGTTCTTTAATTCTGCTCGAGATCTTTGGGACAGACCAAATGGGTTCATGCATCTTGCATTATAGCCATTCTGGATCTGATAAAAGCTGCTCTATCTCTACCAAAGCTGAGGGCCTCATCTTCTTACATTTCTTCTGTGTATTTCTATATTGAGGACAAAAAATAATGAAACAAAAACCCTTGTATATTTAATGAAAGAAAATAGAGAAATTTATGTATTTCTTGAATCATTGGCCGCAGCCAAGATTGTACTTTTTCAAGTATCATTTAGTCATTTTCAAAGCTTGCACAAGCTTGAATTCGCTTTCTGGGTTATGCCATTTATTTCCTATTCTTTCATAGGACTATACTCTATGGAGATGCTAAATCTGGATTTTATTGTATTATATAAAAGCATAATGTATTACCCTTTCATTGTCAGGCACTTGTAATGTTGAAACAGTTAACCCTTTGAATTCCTTAAGAATAGATCATATAACTGTAGTTGCATTGTTTTTTCTGCTTACTTCTTATTATTATGATTAAAAGGCACCTCAATGTTCTTCAAGTCATCCATGATTGATGTCTTCTCCAAGTTGATTGTGATCATTTTCCTGAACTCATTACATTTAATTAGATGATACTTTGTAACAGTTCACATGCCCTATTATATGATTATGCATTTTGCATATATATCCACCAGGGTATCTACTATTGCAACCCTTGATAATACATAGTATTTTGTATATGATACACAATCTAGCCTGTGAGACAGCCTAAGAATGAAGACTCCTTCTGATCCTCTTCGATACAGTCACTGTCAGCTCAATAAATGTTGTGTGCAACTCACCATTATTGTGATATCTTAGGGGTTTCTTCTTTATAATGACTTATGGGGATAGTGTTCTCCACCTTGCTCATGTAAAACTTGAACATTATTACATTAGTCATTTTGATGTTTATCTATCTTATGCTATGACTATTGTAAGTAACTCTTTTCCTTCTGATGCTAATGCAATTTGCAATTCCTTTTTTCCCCTGCATTCAAAACTATAATTAATCTCTGATTTGTACCTGAAGCAACAAAATTCTATCTGTTTCCATATGCGGCTTCACATTGATAATATAATCATGCCTTATTCACTGTTAAAATGTGATGTGATTTCAATATTGGATAATAATGAGGGACTGTCTCTTGATGTTTAAGAATACCATAATCTCTACTGACATGAGCTGGGCTCAACCCTTGTGGGAGCCACATTTACTCCACTCATATTTAATCAGATAAATAATTGCACCTGTTGTTGCACATAGAATAAACAAGTAAGGAAAAATGCATACGTTGATGTGATATCTCGATGATTTTAGTGTGTGTGTTAACCAGATGATTTTCCTAGACGTCTAAGGCATTGATTGATCTTTAATACACATGGAAATGAATTAATGCATGCATAAGTGAATGATATAAATGATCATGTATGGTTATGATCATTCATTGCTTAGAGTACAACTCTAATACATTGCTTGACTACTGCAGGAATAGGAGTGCAAGGAAATTAGGAAGGACAAGCAACAAGGACAACACCAAAGCGAGACAAGCATTAACCAGTCATTCAAGCAATGACTAGTCATCCCTCTTACATGCACATTTATTTTCCTTTATTTATTCATGTATTAATTTGTCTTTATTTGTATCAAGGAATTGAAGCAACAGTTGGAGGAAGATTGGTTTTGGTTCATGGCATTTGGGTTTTATCATGTCATTTAAATAAATTTCTGTTGTGTTAGGGTTTCGTACTTTTATTGCAATCTTTGGTTGTTTTTTATCAACGACATCTTCAACAACACGACACAATTTGTGTAGAATTTTTAGGTAAGTTGCTTGCCATGGTTTCGGTAAAATTTAATTTTTGGAATCTTTAATGCTGCCAGATCATTTTCATTGTCTTATATTTCATTTGAACACAATTATGTTGCGATGTGTTAAATGAACGACGGCTCTATCCAACATCTCCCTTGATACAAATAAAGACAAAGTAATACATGAATAAATAAAGGAAAATAAATGTGCATGTAAGAGGGATGACTAGTCATTGCTTGAATGACTGGTTAATGCTTGTCTCACTTTGGTGTTGTCCTTGTTGCTTGTCCTTCCTAATTTCCTTGCACTCCTATTCCTGCAGTAGTCAAGCAATGTATTAGAGTTGTACTCTAAGCAATGAATGATCATAACCATACATGATCATTTATATCATTCACTTATGCATGCATTAATTCATTTCCATGTGTATTAAAGATCAATCAATGCCTTAGACGTCTAGGAAAATCATCTGGTTAACACACACACTAAAATCATCGAGATATCACATCAACGTATGCATTTTTCCTTACTTGTTTATTCTATGTGCAACAACAGGTGCAATTATTTATCTGATTAAATATGAGTGGAGTAAATGTGGCTCCCACAAGGGTTGAGCCCAGCTCATGTCAGTAGAGATTATGGTATTCTTAAACATCAAGAGACAGTCCCTCATTATTATCCAATATTGAAATCACATCACATTTTAACAGTGAATAAGGCATGATTATATTATCAATGTGAAGCCGCATATGGAAACAGATAGAATTTTGTTGCTTCAGGTACAAATCAGAGATTAATTATAGTTTTGAATGCAGGGGAAAAAAGGAATTGCAAATTGCATTAGCATCAGAAGGAAAAGAGTTACTTACAATAGTCATAGCATAAGATAGATAAACATCAAAATGACTAATGTAATAATGTTCAAGTTTTACATGAGCAAGGTGGAGAACACTATCCCCATAAGTCATTATAAAGAAGAAACCCCTAAGATATCACAATAATGGTGAGTTGCACACAACATTTATTGAGCTGACAGTGACTGTATCGAAGAGGATCAGAAGGAGTCTTCATTCTTAGGCTGTCTCACAGGCTAGATTGTGTATCATATACAAAATACTATGTATTATCAAGGGTTGCAATAGTAGATACCCTGGTGGATATATATGCAAAATGCATAATCATATAATAGGGCATGTGAACTGTTACAAAGTATCATCTAATTAAATGTAATGAGTTCAGGAAAATGATCACAATCAACTTGGAGAAGACATCAATCATGGATGACTTGAAGAACATTGAGGTGCCTTTTAATCATAATAATAAGAAGTAAGCAGAAAAAACAATGCAACTACAGTTATATGATCTATTCTTAAGGAATTCAAAGGGTTAACTGTTTCAACATTACAAGTGCCTGACAATGAAAGGGTAATACATTATGCTTTTATATAATACAATAAAATCCAGATTTAGCATCTCCATAGAGTATAGTCCTATGAAAGAATAGGAAATAAATGGCATAACCCAGAAAGCGAATTCAAGCTTGTGCAAGCTTTGAAAATGACTAAATGATACTTGAAAAAGTACAATCTTGGCTGCGGCCAATGATTCAAGAAATACATAAATTTCTCTATTTTCTTTCATTAAATATACAAGGGTTTTTGTTTCATTATTTTTTGTCCTCAATATAGAAATACACACAGAAAAATTAGAATAAGCTATAGTAACTATGGCTTTGAAGACTATGAATCGACAGATTTAGGCTATTGTTCATATGTTTTACTTTAGAAAAACTTACTCACCAGTTTTCTTACTGAGAGATCAATGACTTTGTGAGGGAGAAGAGCCAGTATTTTTATGTTTTTTTTTAATGTGAGATCCTCTATTCTTCTAAAAAGTTTCCACAAAAAATTCTGAAATGGGCATTTTGTGTTGACAGAATATGAAAACAAAACAGAAATATTCATGCATTTCAAATTAGAAACATAAATAGGCTGGAAATTTTAGCCATAGCAGAAAATGAAGAAACCCTCTGTTTGATAATGAAGGAGCCAGCCATAAACACGCCTATGATGGCTCATCGTTGCTGGAAATCACAGAGATAAAAGAAACACACAGAAAAATTAGAATAAGCTATAGTAACTATGGCTTTGAAGACTATGAATCGACAGATTTAGGCTATTGTTCATATGTTTTACTTTAGAAAAACTTACTCACCAGTTTTCTTACTGAGAGATCAATGACTTTGTGAGGGAGAAGAGCCAGTACAACCCAAAATTCACCATGAAAGGCCACGGTTGAACTCTATGAATGGAAACCAAGCAATTGAAATCACAGAGAACAAGAGAAAAGCATTAAGAAATGTAAGAAATGTATAGGGGTCGCGGCCATGGAAGGCCTGTAGAAGCAAAATCAAGTGGAATTAAAATATTTCTCTCAAAATTTACTTCTAAAAATACTAACCAGTATCCCTGGATAAAGAAATTGTGATTTCTATATAATTTTCCCTTGTAAGTACAAGAAAATTCATAGTGGAGGCGTGTAGTAGAGCTTCAAGAAACCCTCATGGAGTGGCGGTGGACTTAGCTTCATCTAGAAGCTTCAAAAAATGAAAATGAGAATGATAAAGCATTCGTTGCTTTTGAGTTAGGGTTGAAAACCCTATTTTTTTTTTATCGATATGAGTGAAGTATTTTTATCACTTTATTTATCAAATAAGCTGCCAAATGATGCCAGTGGCTTTTGAAGAAATATAATGTAACCTTTGCATGTTACATGCCTTGGCTAATTACGCCAAAGGCGTATCTTATTGAAATGAAAAAGATAAATAAACCAATCAATGGTGAGAAAATCTAAAATCAGTACAGCCGGTCAGTTCAATCTCCTCCATCCAATGTTTTGAGTATAAGAAAAGTAAGAAGAAAAAAAATATCATAGTTCCTTGTTTTTCCTGAGCATATAGGTTGGGAGGTTTATATATGGAAGGAGAAATAATTAGCGAGAATTATTGGAAGCGGGGAAGTGCGTGTAAATGTTTAACAATTTACTCCAACAATCTGGAAGCTTTCCTGCCAAAGAATGTGCAATTTTTCTTGTCAAACAAAATATGGCACAGTGGAGTTACCGTGAAATACGACCCTTTCACATCTATTTGGTTGCATATTAATTTCTCCTTTATGGCGTGTTTTCTCCAACAAAACATGACAGATAGTGGAGTTACCCTGAAATACGGCCCTTTAATAGCTTGCTTGGATATTAATTTCTCCTTAGGCTGCTTTTTGCTTTCATATTTTCATTTTATTAAAGATTTAATAGATCTTCAAGGCGAATGCAATTGTTCATCCAAACAAAGGTGGGGTTTTCATTTCCGCCTAATTGTCTAGGGAAAAATTTTCCATATGGATTTTGTGAGTTTACTTTTTGTGACAATGGTTTTTAATGGCATTTTGGTACGTGTTTACAATTTCTCGGGCATTGAAGATTGTCGGGAAGCATGTAGGTTTCCCACCATTTGTGTTAATATTTTACATTTTAGTGAGAGTTTTTATGATAGGCAGATGAAATTGTTTGTATTTCTTAGTTATGTTTTTGGTGCCCTAGTTATGATATTTTTAGATGCCACTGGTTTTTTATATTTTATATTCTTTTCCATTCAGTTTCTCCACCACATGATGCCACACAATTTTGGAATAGATTTTGGAACCTTAATGCATGCTTAAGTAGTTTTCGATACATGTCTAGCGATCACGGTTGGAAATATAGCATTTAGCAATATCCCCTTTATTTACATTCGGAATTGCAAGGCAAGGGCTTCTTCAACTACAACATGAGTTTGACAGTTGTGCCTTCCCTCTAGTCCCTTATCTTGGGACTCACTCTAAGTCATTTAAAAAAGAGGAAAATTTACTTGAATTATATGCCACAAACCCTACAAACGCTTACACTAGTTTGTTTTTGTTATTTATTTTTGGTTTAGATATTTTAGTGGTTGTAATTTGTTCAATATTGTATTGAATAAGGTTGAGTTTTATTCAATAGTAAAAAAAAAATGTGCTTTATTTTTTATCAGAAAGGGGTTTCCAAATGCAAATATGTTTTCTATGTTTTCTATCTATTTTATTATTCTTTCAGATCATATATGTACTACTTTTGTTGTACAGGATTATCAGAATTCCTTTTTTCTACGGAAGTTTTGTGGGAGCAGACAAGGTTCAACACTTGTAGAAGGACAATTGAGGAGAGTGCAGGTGATTACATCAGAATTTGGTGAGCTGCAATTGACTTTGCTTCATTACATTTTGCACATACAGTGAAAGATTTGTGGCATTTTTGCTTTTATAATTTAATTATCCTGCTTTTTTTCAATGTTTATATTAAGTTCCTTAAAAACCTTTGCAAAAAAAAATGCAAAATTTCCTTTTTCTTCCAGGTACTTCTATTTTGGCCTAATGTGTTTTGCCTCAACACTTACTATATCTGTAAATTTAGCCATGTCTGTGGTAACAAATAAGATAGTTTTCTACTTCCCTGCCTGTATTTCATGATAAGATAGCTAATTGATTTCATAGGTCTATTACAATCATGGGACAACCAATATGTGTCCAATGAGCTTTCCAAAATCTCCCCAATCATTCCCAAGTGGTAATTCTATTATTTTCTTTAGTTAATGTGTAAAAGCTATTTGAAGGAGGTAACTATTTAGTCAACTTTAATTTGATTTTGTTTAGTCCACTTTAACTTGATTTTGGTGTTTAATATTAGATTTCTTTTCAATCATACAAACCTCAAAACCTTATTTTTTATACTAATGTGTTTACTTGCAAGTTGGAGGTGGAGCAAACCCATCCAAATTACCAGGGGTATTGACAAGACTTTGAAAACTTTTGTTACTGTCTAAAATCTATTTCAAGGAGGTAAATTCTATCTCTGTAAATAATTGTGTTGACTATTTTGTTTTGTTTGAGTCTCTTCAAAAAGTAAATTTTCCTACTATCATGTATAGTTGTAGATTGGAGGTGGAGAATACACATTCAAATTCCCAGGGGTATTGAGAAGAACATCAAAGCTTTAGTTACTGTCTTAAAACTATTTGAAAAGAGGTAAATTTTATCTCTCTATCCTTTTACAATAACACTTGGTTAATTGCATTTGTAGTAGTTGTAAAGATATTTATTCTCTATTTGTAGAGAAAAGGCAGTTGTTACCTTTTTCCAGCTTTTACATGACAACATTTTCCAAGTAGCACTATTTTTTTAGTACCATAGCCTCTTTTAGTTATTTTTATAAAAAATTACACTTTGTTCTTTACCTAATAATGTTACCTCGTTTTCTTTAAATTTTTTGAATAATAATTTCATTTTTTTAATAGATAATGGAAAATATTGAAGGTCACCAAAATGAAACGAGAAACTCCATAACAAGTCCAATAGTAATTTCAGATGATGATTATGTTGGTTCAAATGTGTACATTGAAACACCAATTGGAAAATTAATTAAATCCACCTCTAAACATTCACAAAAGATTATCGAAGAGATTGAAGAAGCAATATATCTTACTATTGCTGTCGAAGAAGAAGAAGTCTAGCAAATGGAAGATATTGCGAAAGATTTCCATAAAACATGTAGGAAAGTAGGCGATTTCTGCTCTTTTTAAAAAGAAATGTACTATGACGAACACTACGAGCAAGGGTCATTGAAGATCATTATTGAACAATTTTTACTTTTTCTAAACGATGTATATCCTTAATTTTGCTAATAACTCATATGTACATACTTTGTACAATAACAATATATATCCATCATCAAATAGCAGTAAAGATATCTTCATTGTACATTAATTCTTATACATATCACATGTACATACTTTGAAAAATAACAGTATATTTTATGTATGTATCAGATATCTATAATGATATCTTCTTTGTACAAATAAACTAAAATATGAATATAATTGTATATTTTTGTATAATTGGATTCCTACAGATGCTTATGCCTTTGAGTACAATGTGTTAACTTTTACAATGTTTGTACAGTCTTTAATTTTTGCATATTAGATGAAGAATCTATAACAAAAAATCCCCTATACTATTTTGAGGTTTTTCTCCGTACTTTGTTTTTAAAAGAAGAGGCATATAACAAAATCACTTGAAAAGTGTATGTGTTTATCATCTCGTAGATAAAATCAATTAATAAGGGATTTTTGTGCATGTTGTGTCATTTGGAATCAGTTAATAAGTAATCAGTAAGGAGCATCCACTTCTTTCTGATTGTTACTAATTGAAGTGCATTGGGCTTTTGATTTAAGCACAATAGCCTTTTGTTGCTACTAATTGCTTGCACTATACAATACAACATGAAGCTACAAATGGCCAACATAGCCAAGTTAAGAGTTCAAGTTTAAACCATCACAACTTGGCACATATGATAAAAAATGCCATGGTATAGTTAGCTCTACTATGGTTAAATACTATCAAGGAAAAGGCCCTAAGATGTTGTTTTATAAAGGACATTGTGCACTCAGTAATCATCTTCTTTGAAACATGCAACGAATTTGTCAAGCTAGATTACAGGACATCATGTGCTCATGAATTTACATACATGAAAGACAAACAAACATGCCATCATATTTAAATGTAATTATGGAAGAAAGAAAACATGATGTGATCCTCCAGGTAATACATCATTGTCCATAAATGTACTAATATTTTGTAGTTTTTTCAAGAACTCAGGCCTTTAGTTGCTATTCAGTATTTCATTTATAATGCTTGTTGGTTGGCTCTTCACAATACATGAGAATATCAAATGAAAGCCTCATAAGAGCTTATCAAGAATACTTCAAATTTTCAACAATTATAATTGTGGGAATCTAAATTATAACAACATGAATTTCAAATAGGAAGTGATTGTTGTATATCTCTTATCTTTTACAATGCATGGAAATGTACAAATATTATTGAAGATACTGGATTAATATATATGTCTTTACACATTTGTAGCCCTACATCACACCAGTTAAAATGAGACAATAAAGATATGATAATTAGATAAAGATGTATTGGATTTGTGATAAATTCATCCACTTATGAATTTCAACCATTTATTTAATGCTCAACCCAATTATAAAAAGAAAAATATATTGTTTGAATCAATAGTAGATATATGAAAAAGCCAAGTCTTTATCCTTCACTCCTATAGTAAAAATTAGAAAATACAGTTGCAACATTTACCAAGCAAACCAGACTTTTGATGGCGTGTAGAGTGACCTGAGGTTGGATAGCCACCACATGGAGGATAGCCTGGTGGTGGTGCACCTTGTTGAGGAGGGTAGCCATATGGTGCATTGTGCTGAGGTGGAGGATAACCTTGTGTGCCAGGATATCTTGAAGGAGGGTATCCTGCTTCAGGATATCCAAGAGGAGGATATCCTCCTGGAGGGACTAATGGAGGATATCCTGAAGAAGGATAACCTGAATGCATACCTCCTATCATATTGGACAACAGTCCTTTGTCCCACTTACTAACACTATTGTCTACCCAACCCCTAGAATGCACATTTCACTGTATTTATTAACCTAAAATTGACAATCAACCTTACAACAATCTTTCTAAAGGCATTACCTGAAATTGATAGTCATCCTTACAGTTGATATAAATCTTTATATTTATCATCTATACTATTTTAGATTATTTTAATTTATGAAATTTGACCATTTTTTTTCTCAAGTAGAAAAAGAAAGACATACAAGCAATTAGACATAGTTGTTTCACAAAGCTTAGAAAGGTATTTATCATTTCCATTTTACATATTCATTTAATAACATAATTTCCTATGTAACTTGATTAGTTTTTGTTTTGAAATCTTCTTTTTATAGAATGACTTCTTTTATTGGGATAAAATGGCATACAAATTGGAGATAAAGCAAAAAACATTTAACTAAGTTGAATAAAAAAATAGAACATGTCATACAACTTGAGGTGGTCAACACAGACATGTACAACTTAGCTACTATAAAAAATAAAGATAACTCATGAGGAGCAGTATAATTACTTTTATATCTGCAGTTAAGTTTTTGGAACCAGAGTATTATACATGGTGTGCTATTTTCTTGCTCTGTTGTTTACAACTAATGGTTGTGGATTAGTATAACATGCATACAAAATGATACCCATAGGACATTATGCCATAGCTAAGAGTGTCTTAACAAAAAGTTCAGAGACACTATATCTAAAGATACTCATTGCCAAATAAGCACTTAAATGCAAATTAATGTGAATCTAAAAGCATCTAACGTAATATTGGAGACATCTAATGTGAACTAACAAAAGTTGTTACCAAGTTCTCAATGTTTCATTCTTTTTTAATGTGCTCCTACAAAAATCCCATGTTTGCAATTTAATGGATTGGTTTAAACGGTGCAAATATTTTGGTTGGGAAGTCTTGTGGTGTTAATGCTTCTTGGAAAACAATGGGTGTTTATAAAACAATGCTTTCATTACATTCCTAAGGTCTAAATAACAAAAGCTTTTAAAGACATTCATATTCTTTTGTAAAAATCTAAGATGCAAAACACTGGGTTTTACAAAACCCGCAACCCACTTAAAGTTTGAAAACAATTTACAAACAAAAACCCTCATAACGTTTTAAACCCCTTTACAACTAACAACCCAAATGATTAGAAACCCTTCAACTCACTTTTTTTAGTCTCCCCTTGCTCTCCAACCTTTCACTTACAACTCCACTCTCCAACCTTTCACTTTCAACCTGCAGAATGAAAGAGCAGAATACACAGTGTTAAAGGTTGTTGGAAACAATGGGTGTTTATAAAACGGTCTGCATTTCATTACATTCCTACGGTTTTAATAACAAAAGCTTTTGAAGACATCCATACTGTTTTCTAAGATTCCAGGGTCTTAAAACACTGAGAAACCTACAACCCACAACAACAACACACCTATATACATACAAAAATGCATGAAACCATACATAAAAACATACACCATTGCATACAGTTGAAACCCCTCACCTCAAGTCAGTTGGTCCTCTCCCCCGCCTGCAATGCGCCCTTGCTCTCCAACATTCCAATTTCAACCTACAGAATGAGAAAACCCAAAGCACAACGTGTTTTCCAAGAACAATACTCGTTACAATTTAAACCGTATGTCTTAATCACATCAC
>VDFB02302093.1:0-24316 GCA_007258455.2 Sequoia sempervirens | reverse complement strand
ACTTAAGAAAATTAGTAAAAATCAAATATTCATTAAAAAATTATCAGAAAAATCATGCATCAACTAGATACTGTTAGCTAACTTTTGACTATAGCAATTTTAAAAATACTATAAAAAATTTCACCGTACTCAAGTCGTACAAGAGTTGCTATGTTATGTTTTTTGACAAAAATAGCACCAATTTGTGTACGTACCTCTTTTGAACCCCTTAATCTCAACTATTTTCAAAATAAATTAGTAGTTTAGAAAGTAGACTTGGAGCACTTCGATCCTTGTTTTTGTTCCATCTCAAAATTTTGAGTGTAACTATCCTCAATTTCATGTTCAAGGTCAGTATTTCCTGATTTCAGAAAAAAAGTGGCCACTTAAGCCCCCTTTTTGGGAACCATCTTGGTGTACTTACCCTTCGAGAAGTAGCATCAGTCACCATCCTTGACATCCTCTTGGATTTCTTAGGTTTTGAAGAGATTTGAACTAAATTTTCAACTGTATCCACTCCAACTGTCATTGTAGGAGTATGCTTTCTCTTCTCCACTGCTTTTTTCAGCCATCCTGGGGAGGCTACTACTAGACCAAAATCTTCTTTTCTAGTAATAGTATCTTTAGGAGCAGTAGGAGTGAAAGGTTTATTACCAAGTGGAGAAGAGGGCATTTCAAAGTCTTCAGACATAGGAGGAAAGATATTATCTTTAGCGATCTGTTTAAAGATAGCTTCAGAATCTACAGCCACAAGTTGAAGTTTTTCTTGATTGGTATTCTTCTTAGGGGTAGGAGAAAGTACACTGTCTTGTTCACAGATGCTCTTCAACTTGACTGCTTCTTGTGGCCTATCACCATCACCTCCTGACTGAGAATTTGCACTAGACGACCTAACAGAGGGTTTCCCCGATGATACACTTGAACCAGATGCTTGCGTAGACCCCTGTTCATTCTTTTGTGATGACTTCGGCTCTTGAACAGGACCAGCAACTTGCTGCCATTTCCCATCCAACTAGTCCTGGGTTCTTTTAAGCACTAGGGCAACACACACCCTCATATCTAAAATTTCACTTTGGTTCCAATCAACCCTAGGGTGGGATTTATCAGGCAATTTTTCATATGCAGGATCTAAGATTGTTGAATCCTCAGCTACATTTTCAGAAATGTCAAATTGAAGACTAAAAGCCTATATCTGTTTTAGCATTAGCCTCATATAATCTCTTCTCAAAACTTCATTGTCATCGACACAATCTTCTTAGAAATCTTCGATAGATGGGTGATGCCGATATGAGCTCCCTCCATAGATATTCTACTTTACAAAACCCTTACTGTCAAAATTAGCTCGCATAGACAAATTCTCGAGGTTATATTCCTTGAAAAGTCCTTTAGCTCCCCTGGCCATCTGGTTTGTTTTGCACAAAAAATAAGGGGTCTCCAATGGGAAGGCATACCCTCGTTTCCCCATGTTTGTATACTTAATATTAACCATTGCCATTTGTTGACAAACTTCTAGAAATATCATTAAATCTTCAGGATACCGAGGTAATTTCAATGGGGCTTTCTCAAAACCCCCTATTCTCAGATAGGAAAACTTATCAAATTGGATATAAAAACTCCCATATTTTGATAAAAGAGAAATGGATTCAAGGGAAAGGTGCATTTCTGGATTTCCATCCAGCTTCCTCATGACCTCCATTAAAAATGCATCATTAACACGACAAAAATCATCCATTGTAAATTTTTTAGTGAACTGAGGAAAGTGTTTATACACAGGCATATCAAAAGTTGGGGTTCCTTGTGGCTCCAACCCTGGCCAAAAAGACCTTTGACTACCTACAATGTAGGTAAGGCAAGAACACATACAAAAAGTAGCAGTCTTATGGAAATTAATTAATTGCTCATTCAAATGGAAGCAAATAACTTCAGCCCAGTCAATGAAAATGTTCTCATCACAAACTTTCAATATAAACTGGTACATCCAATCCTCAAATAACTCAACTTGTTTATTCCCAACAACGCGGTGCAATAAAGCAATAGCATCTGCAATTTCTCCCTTAAAATGTAATCTTCTGAGTTTATTTGGAAATTGCAACTTACCTTTCCTTTTAGTCTTCAACTAGGTTTTGGCCATGGAGTGCTTACACCAGTCTTTATTCGCTTCAAAAAATTCACCTGCCACTGCGACAGACATGTCTTCTAGAGGTTCCCTTTCTGGAATCCCCAGCGCTCGGGAAACAACTTCAGGAGAAAATTCTACAATTACAGTCCCATCCACAGCTTTAATTTCCTGTGTCTGTGGAATGTACCTTCTTGCACATGCACTTATCAAGCCCACACTCAACACAACTTTCGGAAACCCTCCAGCCTGAGCTAGCCCGCTTTCTAAGAGTTTTATATCCAGCCCAGACTTGTTGTCTCTCTCCAGGCACGCCCAAAATTCTTCTAACTGAAAAGGTCTAAGCTCCGTATCCCCTACGTCGACTGTACGTTCACTCTGCATGAGCGCAAAATGAAAATTCACGGAGAAAGAATGTTTGCACCTTATAAGTATTGGCCTTGGAAAAGAATGAGAATGCAGGCTAAATGTCTGAGTAAAAAGAATGTTTGCACTTGAGAAGTATTGGCCTTGCTAAAGAACGAGAATGCAGGCTAGATGTCTAAGAAAAACTTTGCCACACACTTATGTTGTTATTTTTGATAGGACATGCATTGAATGTGGCATTCAATTTCCTTCCTCGAAAAGATAGCCTTGAAACATGCATGCTTTTGGGAATTCCTCAAAAGAAAACTCTAGTTTATTCCGTACATAAGTCCATAATGTCGCATGGTCACTGAAACTAGGAACCTTAGAAGCAAATTCTAAAGTTTTGAAGTTTTTGAAACCTCCAACCCACCAACTACAAAGATGACCAAGGTCCAAGAAACTAGAAAGACTTGCAAGTTTGCAACTCAACAAAGTGAACGAACTCGAGGAATCGGGAAGTTATGAAAATTCAGAACTCCATGACAGGGTTATAAATTATAAAACTCTGATGTCTAACAACCGATAAGGTTATAAATTATAAATATTTGAGAACTAGCGACTAAGGTTAGGAAAAGCACCAAAACCGTGACTTTGAGTGATAGTAACTACAACATCTCATTAATATTCTTTGTCATTATGCATTGATGTATGTTTTAATTCTGGATCTAGTTTAATGAACCAGTTAAAGTACCTTGATTAAAGCATGAATTCATATAAATGTTTAGTGGTTCTAATAAGTAGTACTAGTCATGGAGATTGAGTATCGAATAGTGAATTGTAATGCAATTTAAGTAAGAATAAGATTATGGATGCCTGGAATTAAAGTCACCTTAAAGTTCATATTTTAATTGTGTTAAAAGTAAAACTTGAACATGTACTAAGCGATTCATCACTCAGCTCAATGCTTAATAACATATTAGCAATAGTATTAGTAGCATATACAACAATGAACATCAAAAATCATTTGAAGTGTATCTAGTAGTTGAAACCACTATCATACTTTTTCTTCAAGTGAAAAAATAAATAATACAGATAATTTATTATTTAACATTGACACATTACTGAAGTCTGAGTTGGAACAAAGAAAACTCTGCACAGAGTTGAGTTGGAACTTGGAAACCCATATTATCAAAAATAAAATCATTGCAACACCTTTTCTAGTAACTTCCACTGTTCAGGTGGTGGAATTGTCATTTGTTCTAACTGATGTTGTTTGACTTGAAGATTTGTTAACAAATCATGATTCAAATTGGAACCTGTCTTGCATTCTTCAGTCAATTTTACATTCAAGGTTAGCAATGGTTTGATAGAATGGAACCTGTTCTAACCTTGGAGAGAACTCCCTGGTTAAGCGCGCTTGAGCTAGAGCAGTACTGGGATGGGTGACCTCCCGGGACGGACCAGTGCTTCACCTCTGTGAGCATCACCTAGATACAATGAGTGCTAAGTGGACCATTCGATATCATGAGAGATGGGTTCTTGTTGAACCACTACTCATGAAACATGGGTCAATGAGTTTGACTCAAAACTACACGGTTGAATCCTGATAGCAATATCATAAGAATCCAAGTAGTTCACCACATCTGGGTTCTTAGGAAATTGGCCCAAATCAATCTTCATTGCATCCTCCATCTTCTTTCTGAAATCATTATTTCCAATGAATCGCTCATTTCTCTCAAAAACCTCTGGGAAACCAAGTTCTGTGAAGTTCCTTACCTTTTCATCCACCTTCTTCATCCTGTCTACAACCAAATTCAAATATTCCTTTGTTTCACACATTCTCAAACACTTTTCAATGATAGATGACAATGTCATTGATGTAGCAAGCCGATTAGTAATCCCTTTTGATTTCAAAACATTGTCACTGGCTTTGTAGACTATTTGTTGAATTGCTTTTGCAGATTTCTCTAATGCCAACACATTGTTTTTGTCCACTAAATATTTAATGAGCTTCTTATGATGATTTTTGATAGCATCAGTCAATTGAAACATGTCACACAAATGATCAATCCTCTGCATTATTTCATCCCAGATCTTTTCTTTCATATGGCTCATTGTCTCTCTATAAAATGCAGATAACTTATTTTGACAAGTCTCAATTTCATTTTTTGCTTCCATCACCTCTTCCACCAATCTTTCATTTCTTTTTCTCTCCTTCTCCAATTTTTTGTTCCCACTGAGCATTTCCATTTGTAATGCTTACTCTTAGTTTTTCTGAAGTGGATTTTTCCTCATCATATTTCTTGTTGCTCTCATCTAGCCTATTCTTTGGTTCATTCACTACAGTCTCATTCTACTTATCCTCTTTGCTTGTTGATGCCGAGGCATATTTTTTTATTCTTTTTTCTAATTCATTGCTCTTGTTATCTGCTACTTTCCTCTTTGCTTTCTCATTTGCTAGGTCTGCCTGTAACTTTTCAATTTGAGTCTGTAACCTTGTTTTCTCTCTATCTTGCTTTAGCAATGATGTGTACACCAATTCATTGTTCTTCTTTGATACATTAATTTTGTCAGTATTTCTGAGTCTAGAAAAATCCAATTGAATATTGTTCACCTAGAATTCAAATCGAGCCATCTAATTTGCTAGTTTGTCTTGAACTGTGGGAACAAGAAATGTGTACTCCATGATTTCTTTAATTGTGTCAAATGTGGGTAATACCATGGTTGTGGCAAGCTTTGAAGTTACAACAGATGCACTCTCCATCAGTTGTTTCTTTTCTTTTTTATTCATGTCTGATTTCTTTTTAAACTCTTCAATGTAATCAAAACCTAGGGACACAGGAACAATGGAATGCTTGGATGGCGAAGGAATAGGAGTAGTAGTACTTGCAGTTGCTAATGATGTCGCAACTAGAGTAACTGGCACTGGGGGGTGCCTGGAAATAACTCCTTTGTGGTGGATCCACTGGTAGTGTGACTTGGACCTGTCAAAATCCTTTGCCACTTCTATATGCCTTGATCACCTGGTGTTTCTGTGGTATATTGTATTGTTTTCCTCCTGTTTGTAATTTTTTGTTGTAGCACATGTTGACCACTACTAGTACTACTACCCATACCATCGCCATCAGAGGCATGTCCTAGTTGTGATTTTTTCTGACCATGAGTATGAGGATTTGAAGCTCTAACAAATTTCCTTGTATGCCCTAGGTCTACTTTTTCACCTCCAATCCCAAGGCTAAAAAATCACTTGCTTTTCTATGCTCTACATCTATTACCGTCCAAGGGCCTTGTCTTTGGGATCCCAAAGGACCACCTTCATAACCCATTTTTTAGCTATGACTGCTCCATTAGTATATGCTTCTTTTGTGGCCTCACTTAAACCAAGTTTGAAATTGACATGGCTCCCTACTTCCCTATCATCATTAGATTCATGATCACTTTCTTTATCTTCTTGTTCATCCGGATGCTCTATATTCCACAATTTTTGAAACTCCCTGTCTTGTTCGTTATCTCCATACTCTGCAAGAGCTCTTGGTTCACCTAGCTCCTTCCTTATAAACCAAAAGGCAGTAATTTTTTATCGTGAACAATTTTTTTCTGTAACTTCCTTCTCTAGAGAACCTAGCATTTTTACTCTACTACATGGTTTAGCACTTTTTTGATAAAAATTGTTGTACCTCCTAATTGTTTTTTGATACAATGTCATAATTTCTACTAACAATTTCCCAAAAGAAATACCATTCTTAGTAGCACTTTTCTTCATTACAATTTTGACCTCATCCCAAGAATCCTTGTTTCTCAAGTTTTTGTGCAAGCGTTTACTTTCATGTTGAATTCTACTTGCAACATTCTTATTGAGCACAATCATTGATTTAATGGTGTCACATGGATCATACTGCCAGTGACAGATAGCATCAAAGTAAAAAAAATTCAAAAGATTATGTGCCACACTAAATGCTTTTCTCTCAAATGTGATCCCTCCACATGAAAAAGGTAAAGAAGGAAATAAAGTCCTCTTTTGCTGACTGGTAAAGTGCAATTCATTAGTACTATGCATCTGTCTTACATATTCCAAAGAAAAAACCCTTTCTGTCACATGTATTGGAAGTTTTTATGGTTGTACTCCCAATCCATAAAATCTTAGCACAGTATATTCTTCCATTAAGTACCAATCAGCCAATTGTATTTCTTTTCCTAGTTGAATGTAGTTTCTACATGACATAGGCAATCTAGGTATTGGAGTATTTGTAATTACTTGATGCAATGGAGCAAAAAATTAGTCTACAAAATGATTGTAGTTCCTTTGAGAATCATGCATCCTTATAACAATGGTCCATTCATTTACTGGAGCCATTTTCTTTTCCTCGGGATTACTATAGGGCTGAATCTGAAGCTTGTTGGTCTGAAACATTCCTCTGAATTTCAATAGAAAAAGATAGCACAAGTAGGTTGTGAACCTAATGTCTTGGTGGAACCTCCTTTAATCATTAAAAATTGTTTATGCATGGATTCTACAATGTGCTCAATAAATTTATATTTGACATGTTGAACACCATAATGGATATTATACACCATTTCAAGGAGGCATGCACCCACTTCCAAATTGCTATCTAGTCCGAGGCAAAATGCTAGCATGGAAATAGTATCCTAAACCCATGATTTAAAAATTTCCAAATCATAAGGAGGCTTATGATCACCTTTCAATTTGTTTCTATCATAAACTATTCTGTTTACGAAAGATTTTTTCTCCATTTCATCCACTGCTTCATAATCACTAGCAAGCTTTTCTAGGTCAATGTGGACATTCCAAAATTCTTCAGTTGTAAACCCCAACACTTTTCCAAGTTCTTCTGCATTAATGGATAACAATTCTTCTTTGCTATCTTTATTAACAATTGCTCTTTTTTTATCATCATAATTTTGGGCACAGACCATGATAAATTCAGGGCAAGGGAAAACCTCATGTAACATCATGCACCCTAATCCAGTTACCCATGGTGCATTGATACTATTAACTTACATTTTCTTTGAGGCCTTATTCTCAGATGAAAATCTAAGTTCTGAGGTACGCCTACCATAGGTTTCAGGATCATAAATATCATGGTATTCATCAGTGAAACCTGGGGTTTTAAGCAATTTTGCATAATGTATTTTTTTATCTGACATTGCTCTAGTGGTACTGCTGGTAGACATGCTTATACAATGTGAAACTATGAATTCCCTATTAGTCCTTAATTTTTCTTAATTCTTAAATCTCTTAGCCCTAAACCCAAACTTCAAATTTTGACAAAATAAGATTTTAAGAAACGTCAAACGATGAAATGTAGCCACAAGAATTATTTCACTTACCCGACTTTTGATTCTTGGAAAGATTAATGTCGACAGTCGTGAAAACTAGGTTTTTGGAATGGCTTTGTCGGAAGTGGAATTGTGGAACCCAGAACAGGGTGGTGTCGTGGTGTGCTGCAATGAGAAAACTGAAGACTAAAATCTCCACGTGTGCTGACCCTCTCACTTAAAAATAAAATCACTTAGTAGTATAAACTGAAAGTGCTTTTTTCAGTCCTATATTGACAAAAAATTCTAAAGAATCTAAAGTGTTGATCTTTGTAAATCTAATAGCTATAGGGTGATTATAGACGTTTAGGTTTGCAACCCTAGTGCTTCATGCATTTCATTCTGGAATGCAACTACAGCCATACATCAAATGTTCATCGAATGATTGAGTAATTTATGATATATATTATAAATAGTAAACATGTGTTTTAAAGTTTTTTTCAACCTTTAATGCGCTAGCATTCACATCAATTCCTTTATAAAATGAATTACAATGTCACATTAAAAGCACAACCATTAATAGAATAGTAACACTTAACATTGCAAAAGGACTTAATAAAAGGAATTACAATGTCACATAATCACATGAATAGCACACCCATTTATTTTTATTACAACTAAATGATAATTGTCAATTTCACATTATTACATAGTGTAAATACAAATGTATGTGCAAGTGCCAAGCTTCTGCCATGTCTCTGAGTCCTGACTCTTTGTCATCTGAAAATAAATGCATGGAGGGGGGCCATTGCCAATCATGGTTTCTGAAAAATATGCATGGGGAAAGGGGGGCAAATCAAACGGGGGAAATTGAAGCTATTAAAGATACAAAAAATACTTATCCCCTTTGAAAATTAGAGTCATGCAGAGGATGAGGGGTTGTAAAACTACTTCCATCTTCTACTTGCTGCTTCCATGCACTTGGAGAGCACTTATCTCCATCAGAGCTCCCCATCTTGGCTCAAAACTTGTTTGAGAAGTCTGGTCAACCAAATCAAATTCTTTCCAATTCCACCCATTCTGAACTTGAAGGACCAAGCGCCAAGCTTTTGCTGGACCACTGGTGAAAACATAAATGTTATACATCACTACATGTGTGTCTAAAAATAAATGGATTATGGGACTTGCTGGGTCAACCATGAGCTCTGAAAATAAACACATGGGACTTGTCAGGTCAGCCATGGGCTCTGAAAATAAACGCATGGGGCTTGCCTAGGGAATCATGCTGGGGAATTGGGAGCCGTGAAGAAACAAAATGTACTTATCCCCTTTTAGAACTAGACTCATGCAGAAGATGAGGATGAGGGGTTGTAAAATTGCTCCCATGCAGAAGATGAGCACTGAAAATAAATGCATGGGGCTTGCCTGGTAGGCCATGGTGTCTTAAAATAAATGCAAGAGACTCTCCTGGCCAACCATGTAGACAATGAAGGGTAGTAAAACTGCTCCCATGCAGAAGATGGGCACTAAAAATAAATGCATGGGAATTTCCTGGGAAATCATGCAGACGATGATGGGTAGTAAAATTGCTCCCATCTTCTACTTGCAACTTCCATGCATTGGGATAGCACTTATCTCCATTAGATCTCCTCATCCTAGTTCAAAACCTGTCTAAGAAGTCAGGTAAACCAAATCAACTTCTTTCCAATTCCACCCATTCTAAACTTGAAGCCTGAACGAAATTGGTTGTTGACTCTATGACTACATAACTGCAGGCAAGAGAATTTAGAGTATCCCCAATAATGCCACATGATCTTCTTCCTAAATCCTTATTAACCCTACAAAATGAAAACCCTTACGACAATTCAAACATTGCACTCAATTGTAAGGCCTTTAGCCTTCAACAAATGATTTTAGTTGTGCTCACTAGTCACTATCCTTATTTAGTTATTTCTGCTGCCAATAGTGCCATTACCAGCCTGGTTCCTATGTACACCTCACACCTGTCATGTATACCATATAATCATGATTCATAATGGCGATTCATGGCTCGCGCAAACCAAAAAATCAACTTAATCGATTTGTGTAACAATAACTTAAGCCTTACATGTACAATTAAAATGTTTAATTTGATTGACGTCTAGCTACACACAAACTGTGCCTCAAGCCTTACATGTACAATTAAAACTCAAGCCTTACATGTACAATTAAAATGGTTAATTTGATTGACGTCTGCTGCACGAAAAGTCAAAAACTGTACCTCAAGCTGACAAGTGACAAGCTGTCAAAATCGCCAGACTCCAGTGTCACTCGAACGATATGAATTATGAAAATTTGAAATCTTTACAAATCTTGTTTCATTAAAGCTACAACTAATGAGCTATCCAATCAATTGCTTGAGATGTTCATATGGTATTAATCGCCTCCAATAGTATGACTACCACACGTTCTTCAAAAAGATTGAGAATTTCAATTAAATGAAATGTAATACGCCGAGTCATTGAAAAGAGCAAAATGAGCCTTGATCTTTCCACGTTGTTCATATGGCATTAATCATTGCGAGTAGTACAACTACCACATGTTCTTCAAAAAGATTGAGAATTTCAATTAAATGAAATGTAATACGCCGAGTCATTGAAAAGAGAGAAATGAGCCTCGATCTCGCCACGTGTCCTTATCTAACGGTTCTAGTGTTATTCCAGAGGTTTCAATTCGCAAGTCTACTGCTTCAGAGATTTACTTGCGGGATGCACCTACAACCGTCCATCAAAAAATCATCAAATGGTCATGGTTAGATTTATTTGCAACATCCTTTGTGTAAAACATTCTTAAGTTTTTAAGCATTGGTCCTACGTTCTCCCTAGGCGGTCCCTCTTTAAAAAAAAACTTAATGCACGTGCATATTTCTGCCACTTAAGTTCTTCTATCGCCCATCACCAAAATCCAACCCATCGGATTCATTACCACGATGATGACCCTTGATCTAGCCACGTATCCACATCTAACAGTTCTAGTGTTATTCCAAAGGTTTCCATTCACAAATTTAGTGCTTGAGAAATATACTTCCAAAATGCAACTATAGTCGTCCATCGAAAATTCATTGAACGGTCTTGGTCCATAATGTCGCGTGGTCGCTAAAATTTGGAACCTTAGAACCAAAGTCTGAAGTTTCAATTTTTTTGAAACTTCCGACCCACCGACTACAAAGACGACCAAGAAAGACTTGTAACTAAGACTTAAGTTACTAAGGTAGTAAGGTTAGTAAAAGTACCAAAACCTCGACTTTGCTGAATTAAGATAGGAAAGGTGACAATCCATAATGTCGCATGGTCGCTAAAATTTGGAACCTTAGAACCAAAGTATGAAGTTTCATTTTTTTTGAAAATTCTGACCCACCGAATACAAAGACAACCAAGAAAGACTTGCAACTAAGTTACTAAGGTAGTAAGGTTAGGAAAAGTATGAAAACCTCAACTTTGGTGAATTAAGATAGGAAAGGTGACAAGCATGGTGGTAGGTACATTTATGGAGAAGGCTAGCGAAATGAGGTGTTATAATGACATTCACCTTAACCTATCACCCTTGATGCTTCTTCGAGTTTGAGTGTAAGGATAATAGGATTGTATCCTTTCGGTGGTGGGTGATAGGTTGGAAGCCAGTGAAACAGAAAAGCAATGGAGGCCAGCTTCACCATGACATCGCGGAGGAAGTTGGACCCCTTTGTGGGTAAAGCATCTGTGCAAAGGCTGCGAGGTTTATTTCTCTACAAGGAAGAGCAGGTGGTGTAAGAAGTTGAAATAATGTTGGGGGATGGATTTGAAAAATTGACACATAGATTCATAATGAATATGGATATCTATTCGTTGGTCATGGCTTGGGGTTTAGACTTAGGAGAACTGGTGAATGAGGTGAGGAGAGTAATGAAAACTCTGGTGCATAAAGATTTTTTAGTGGACATGGAAAGAATTCTGCAATAAGTGATACCAGGAGTAGGGTTGGTAAAAATAGAAGGAATGGATGGTGGGGGCCCGGAGCTTGCGGATTTAAATCACCTCTTTATCAGATGGCCAGAGGGTCGCACTAAAAACCAGTGGCGGGAAGGAGCCCAGTGTGGGTGGAAAGCACTTAAAATCTGTGTTGAGCTAATGGCATTAGATGAAACAATATAAAATCTAAAAGAATTTTCCAGAGAGGAGATGCACGAAAAAAAGGGACTGCGTTCGCGGAAGAAGCCAGGACCGTTAAAGGAGATACTACCGTAGGAGATGGGTGAGTCTTCAAAGAAGATTGAGTAATAATGGTTAATGTAAAGTGTAGTTTTCTATTTTGTTTTTAGCCTCCACTACAAAGGTGTAGTTGTTTAGGGAAGTTCTGATACTTTGGTTTTTGAGCTGGTTATTCAGCTTTTTTGGTAGTTTTTGGATGTTGCTAAGTTTGTAGAATCTGTATCTTTTTCTTTATAACTAATAAAATAAACAAGTATCACCGATCAACTTTTTTGGCAGTTTTTGGATGTTGCAAACTTTATAGAATCTGTATCTTTTGCTTTATAATTAATAAAATAGAAAAGTATCACTGATAAAACAAACCATTCTTAAATTTTTAAGCCTTGGTCCTACGTTCTTCCTAGGGGGTCCCTCTTTTAAAACAAACTTCATGCTATCTCTCATCACCAAAATCCAACCCGTTGGGTTCATTACCACGATGATGACCCTTGATCTCACCACGCATTCGCATCTAATGGTTCTAGTGTTATTCCGGAGGTTTCAATTTGCAAATCCAATGCTTGAGAGATATACTTCCAGAATGCAACTAAAGTCATTCATCAAAAATTCATCGAACAGTCATGGTTAGATTGATCTACCACATCCTTTGTGTAAAAGTCTCTTAAGTTTTTAAGCCTTGGTCTTACATTCTTTCTAGGCGGTCCCTCTTTTAAAACAAACTTAATGCACATGCATATTTCTGCCACTTAAGTTCTTCTATCGTTGATCGCCAAAATCTAGCCCGTCGGATTAATTACCACGATGATGACCCTTGATCTCACCATGTGTCCACATCTAACGGTTCTAGTGTTATTTCAGAGGTTTCCATTTGCAAATCTAGTGCTTGAGAGATATACTTCCAGAATGCAAATACAACCGTCCATTGAAAATTCATCGAATGGTAGTGGATTCGCCACTAAATTTAATTGGCCAATGAATTTTTTTATTAGTTTGATATTATGTTTAATTCGCCAATTTTTTTTTCTTAATCATTTGAAAATAGGTTTAATTCGCACATTTTTTTTTTGTTTGAAAAAATCGCCAAGTGAAAATTATTTTTTCTGGTTTGAATACAGGTTTAATTCGCCAATGGAAATATTTTATTGGTTTGAAAATAGATTTTAATCGCCAATGAAAATATTTTTGTGGTTTTAAAAAAATTAAATTCACCAAGATTTTCCACAGACTTCTAGCGATTACAAAAGATTCGCCCATGGGGATTATTTTTTTTCATGAAAAATGAAAAAATTCACCTCTAAAATTAATAGTTTTTTGGGGAAGTATGAAAGATTCGCCAGGATTTTACAACTTCTCCGAGGGGGGTTTCTTAAAGTTTTCCCTGATAGAGACCTAACACCCTTCTCAATGTTTCTTACAAAATTATTTCTAAGATTTAACTCTTAGATTGATTGATATTCTATGGAATATTGTTTCTATAAATTAAATTGTGTTAATTAAAGGAAGGTATATTTTGGAAAACTTGATAATCAATGAGGAGGGCTTGAATTGGGTAAATTTTTTTGTTTAGAATGTCATTATATGATTCTTCTTGGCTTTGAAAAAGCTTATGAATTGGGGGAATAGGATTTTATTATTGAAGTTTTGTAAGATTTTAGATATTTGGATCTCCTTTGCAAATAGGTTAAAGTTCTATTTAAGGATGCTTCCACCCAAATTGATGTTAATGGTTCTTTGATTATACATTTTTTTCTTCAAACATATATTAGGAAAGGGTGTCCTTTGGCCCCTACTTTGTTTGCTATTTTTGTTGATGCCTTGTATTAGATTTTAGAAACTAAAATGCTTAGACCTCCTATCAAAGATATTTGTTTACCTAGTGTAATGGGCATGTGTAGGATCATGATGGGCCAAAAAGTGGCGATATGATGGGTATGTGTAGGGTATGTGGTTGACGACTTTTTATTTATCCAAAATTGATAAAACGAAAAGGGTTTTTAAAGGAGATTCTTAACTTTCCACTAATATAAATTATGCTTTACTTTGAATTTAATAAATAATTATTATTCATTTTCTATTTGAATTATGACTAAATTCTTGATTGATAGGCTAATTAAAAACATCTATAGTTTCAAATGGTATCACATTTTTGAATACAAACATGCATCACATTCTATGCTCACATATTATAGGATTAAAAAATGAATTTCATGAAGTTTTGACCAAGTTAAGGTGTTAGACATACGAGTTTTTATATTTTTTAAAAGTTGTAATAAAAAATCATAATTAATTATTTAAACTTGGAAAAAAATTACAAAAAAATATGCATCACATCGGGACATGAGTCATCCACTTATATCTAAAATATTATAAAAAAATATTATCATTTTATTGTGGTTAGGGTGGTCAGACAGACACCTACTTCTTATTTTTTTCCCTAAAATTTAAGTGCTATTGCATTGAAATTTCAAATTTTCACCAAATAGATTTTAAAAAAAGAAACTAGTAGTTTAGAAACTACAATCAATTTGCTACAGATTCTATTCTTACACATTTTTGAAATAATATAGATAACTTATTCAAATTTTTATGTCAAGTTGCCTAACTTTGATTTTTCTGAATTTTCATCACCACTTAAGGGCCTGTTTTTTCCACGATGATCCTACACATACCCTAATAAAGAGCTTCTCAATGCCCATTTTGTTAATGATATTGCTATGTTTATATTAAGATAAGTAAATATCATTTTAATGATGTTTTGTATAGGCTTAATGTCTTTCTTAAGGCCTTAGGTGCAAAAATATTCTCAATAGTAAGTATATTGTCTTAAGTTGGTGTTATTCTCCTCTAGAGTGGTTTGAGAATTTGAATTAGAAATGGGGAGTACCTTATAAGATTGTAAATTATCTTGGTATTTCCTTTTTTTTAACCTTCCTTGAAAGATATATTGGAATTTCTATTTAAAATATATTGAAAATAAAAATGTTAAGTGGAAAACGCATCTTCTTTCTCTTTCTAGTGGATTGCATGTTTGTCAAAAAGTCTTACATATTCATATAGATTTTATTATTCTTCTTCTTAGTTATTTAGAATCTACCAAATTAAGAAAATTTAGAAAATAATTATACTTTCTTTCATCTAATGGGAAGGGTAGTAAAAATATACATGTTGTGAAGTGATCTTGGTGTTGTCTCCCAAAAACATTGGGGGTTACATCATAAAGATCTCAAGTTTTAGGACATTTTTTTTGTAGTTTAAAATAGGTTTTGAAAGCTTTTGATAGTAGTGAACCATTGAAATATTTAGTTAGAATAAATATTGCTATTTTCAAAGCTTAGAAAAAGTAAAGATTGGGTAGCATTACATCCTCATAATAAATCATTTGATGCATTTTTAATTAAACCTTTTGGGTCTAATATGTTTAGCAACATTTGGAGAGTATGGGTTCAAGTGTTAAGCATTTTGTTAAAAATAAGTAATATTTTGTAAGGGATAATAATATTTTCGCTACCCATAGGTCTATAGGGTGGAACTTGAAATGGACTAATAAAACTCTTGCTCTCCATCAAGGTTGTTCAACTAAGAATTGGGCCTCTAAGGGTATTATGGAATTCAAATAGATTCATGTTAAGGGTCTAGTTAAGGATTAAAATAATTTACATATTGAGTTTAATATTTCTTGTCATAAGAGAAAATATAGTATTTTAAAGAAAGATTTTTATGGGGTTAATTTTCATGTTTCTGTCAATCAAAATATGGAGATCATAAATAATTTGAAATGGGAAGAGGGTTATATCCTTGAGAAGATGACTATTAGAAATATATACATCCTTCTTGTCAATACTAAGTAGATTAGTTATTTTCTTACTAGTAAATAGAATATGAATTGGTTTATTGATAAGTGGTCTTGCATGTTGAATAATATTTAGCCCTAGATGTGGTTTAGCCTAAGAAAGTGTACTTTAGATAGAACTGTTAATCCTTCATAAGCTTGTTATTATTGTTGATTTGGCATTATTCGTCATTCCCATTAATATTTGTGCTTTTTGTAACAAAATTGAAACCATTGAGCATCTTTTTATTTAATGTATTTATGCTTTCAAACCTTCTTCATCCTTTTTAGGGAATTTTTTGGGTTGGGATAATAAAGAGGGTTTTAACTAGTTTAAAATTCTTTTTGGCTATATTCAAAAGTTTCCTAAGATGCTTAATAAGTTTGGGTTTGTTCTTACTAATGAGATTTTGTAGCATGTTTAGAAAGCTAGGAATGAAGATGATTTCTAGGACAAAAGAAGGTGCTTTAAAAATTCACATTGTAAGTTCATTCTTATAGGTATTTTATGCAAGTTTCTTTGGTTTTAGAGATTACATTTAAGATAAGTTCTTTATTCTATTGGGGGAAGGCCTTATATTGGTCTACATGAATGAGGTATATAAGGCCTCATGATAGGAGGAAATTGAATGGGAAGGAGCTTGAAATCCAAAGAAAGTACATTAAATATTATAGCACCAAAAATTTGGATAAAATTTAAAAATTCAATTCTATCAACAATGTCAAGTATGACCTTGTGGTAAAAGATTTGAATCCTATAGATTTAGCTGGTCTATTTATTGGGACCTTTGAATTTGATGATTATCAATACATCAGAAATAAATTTTTTTTTAGAATAGTTTTATCTCTTGAATTGGTTATCTTTTAATATGTTTTGATGCTTTTGGTAGCTCCTATTGCTCGTGCAAACATGCTTTGTGGTTGGTTGATATTAGTTTCAAATTGGTTTAGTTTGACTAGTCATTGGTGACATTTTAACCTCTTATTGTACCTATATTTTGTTAAGAATTATCAATATATATATATATATATATATATATATATATATATATTGTATATTTGTGAAAGGTTGGATAGAGCACAAGGAAAAGATAGGGGATGTTTGAAAATCCCTGCAATTTGTATTTTATCATAAATATCAATAGTTGGAATCATTAAATCTTGATCAATGTAAAGAGAAAGAATAATTATTTAATTAGTGTTGTATAAGTGTATCTTCATTAGTCTGTGATTCAAGGTTCTTTCCCTGTTAAATGATGCATCATATGTAAATTATAGGGTTGTTTACTAGTGTTGATAGTTATATATGTATCCATGTGTATAGATGTATGTGTTATTTCTATTTGCAATAAATGTAGTGTTAGTTTGAGTCCTTTGCAATTGGATAGAGTGGCTATTGAAGTACCTACAAGTGATGTTTTGTCTTTCTCTTTAAGACTATGCATTGCTTGTAGCAACATAACCTTCCTTATGTGTGTGTGTTGTTTTCTTTACCTGCAACAAAATTAAAAGTTGTAGCACAACCTACAACAAACATTGCTTCCTTTGCTTTGAAATGTGCAATGGGGTTAATTTCTAGTCTTCTAAAGGTGGCACCATCAATTCAATAAAAAAAGGTTTTCTTGAACAATAAACAAACTTAATGTCATGCACACAAGATTAAGTTGAATGATAAAGTTGAGAATGCACATGAAGATAGAGTTGTTATGAAGAGGTGGCTAACATACTGGTCCCATGGAGGGGACTTCTTAACATATTTTAGTGGGTGTTGAATTTCTAATTTTTATGAACATTTCACAAACAGATAGTTTTATTAAAATTTATAACAGCATACAAACTTAAAATTTTAAGTTCCAAATTTTTATAAATATACTATTTTTTATATGGTAATATAAACACTATTCATAAAATATATAAATTTTTAACTCCAAAATTTTAAGACACTATGTATAAGGATTATTTTAACAACAACTAATCTATTTAAACTCCTATTTCCTAAAATAAAATTTCAATTTATTGTGTAACAAATTTTCTCCCACCAGCTAAAAAATTTAAGATCTCAAAACTGAAACTCATATTTTCTAAAATAAAATTTCAATTTATTCTGTAAAATATTTTTTCCAGTCTCATAAAACCTCTTGGAAAATTGAATAAAAATATAGCAATACAATAAATTTCGTGTATAATCTCAAACTAGTACCTAATCCATAAAGCTGAAAGCCTACAACAAGAAGCAATGGAAAACAACATGGCTTAACCGACACACTCTAAGCAGTTGACTGCTTAGGTGGCCAGGTGGGACCCTTTTAACCCATGCTTTTTCATTTCCCTTAACCTGAGCTTTTTCAAATCTCGGTTGTAGTTCATATTTGATTTCTGTACCAGTTTGAGATTGTCATTTCCACCATTTGGATTGCACCATTTTAACACTGGGTTTTAATTTTAGTCCCACATTCGTTCCTTACAAAGATTAGGAGCAATGCAACAATTTATATCAAGAAACTTTGTCTACAACATAGAATGAGCTCACACACAAAATAATAGAAGATAGAAATGTCGTTTATATATATATATATATATTCTTTTATATATTAAGTAATAAGTAATAATTATTTAATTAAATTATTTGTATTTTAAAAGTTAATTATTTATATTTAATATTTGTTAATAATTAATTATATTTGGCAACATACATATTTAATAACATATTATTTATATTTAATAATGTTATTGTATTTAATCATAAAGACAAGATTTATGATGAAATATTAAAATTACATAAATAATATAAATATGTTATGGGTCATATAAATGTTCATTATTTAAAGTGTTGTAGGTTTAGGGTTTGATCTTGTAAATGTCTTAAAATATGTGAATTAATTATTATTATTATTTTTCTTTGGTTTAGATATATGTCCACAAAATAGAATTGGTGTATAGGCCTAAACATATAATTGTAAAAATCAACTAGCAAAAAATCAATTCTTGGAATTCATTCACATTTTATCTTCTAACATTTACTCTTCAATATGGATTGACAATGTTTAGAAACACAATTATGAAATCTACTAAATTGTGAGGCTTGTGTTATCTCATATAGATCCCTAGATGATTAGTAAATTTCTCAAAAAAAATCTTTGGTTCATATATATGTCTAAGAAATTGAACTAGTGTGGCAAAAAGGAAGCCTATCTACAAGAATCAACTAGCAAAAAATTGATGCTTAGAATCTAGTTGCTTTGATCTTCTAATATATGAACCTCAATATAGATTGATGATGTTTAATAATACTTTTAAGGAATGTGCTAAATTGCAAGGGTTTTGTTCTCCCTAATCAGACCCCTAGCTAAACCAATTCCATGACTTAGGAATACTGATTAAAGACATGATGATATATGTTAAAGTGTTATTACATTCCTATCAATGAAAGTTCTTTTTTGATAAATCTCCTAATAATCTTTAATAATCTTAAATGGTTGAGTGAATGTCTTTAAATAAAATGTAGCATGTAAATAAACACAAACATGCACAAGGTAAGCTCACAATAACTAATGGGAGGGTGTTGTCAAGATTTAAATTGAGTTTGAATTTTAAAAGTGTAGTGTTCAAAATTACAATTATGGATGATCAAGGTCAAGTTTACACTAGTAGATCTTATCCAAGATAGGGTAATTCTATAATAAATTCACACAACCATTTGCCACTTGTAGACTTGTTATTGCACAAAGGACAATCTAGTCAAAGTGTGCCAAAAAAATAATGAAAAAGGGCATTGGATATATCATTAATTTTTTCTCCCATATTGATGTGCATGTGAACTTATATAATGGTGCATGTCAAAGCAAACAGTGTATCAACATTATTTAAATATTTTTAAATACTAAAATGGTATAGATTTACTTAAAACAAATAGTTCACCATTATATTCTCCTCCCAATAATAACTCCACCAAAAACATGCAAAATTGAAAAAGCATGTAATGAATAACATCTATCAAATGTTTAAAATAAATATGGGGACTTAATTATATGTTAATTTATAATTATAATTTGTTACTTAACATAAAGGTTGCAAGCATTTCATATTTATATTTTATTGTTTGACTTTTAAATTTAAGGTTGCAATTAAAAAAGTGAAAGAGGTTGGAGTTGCTTTAGTATTAATGTGATTATAGGATATTTTAAGGTTCTTTTTTCACTTAATCTCTCCTAAACAAGTGGAATTAGTTTGTGGATTTTAAAATTGTGTGTTTTTCTTTGGCTAGAGCTATTTTTAATTGTGTAAATTCTTTTATCCTTTTAAACAATATATTACTCCTAATGTATGTTGGACACTTTTAAGGTTAACCAGTTAAATAAGCTTATAACTTTTTTTGGTTACATAATAAGGGAAATAGAAGACTTTATGCAATCTCTTGGGATTTGAAAAACATTATTTTTTATGGTATTAGTTTTTAAAGCCTATCCCTAAGCAAAGTAAAAAATGATGTAGTCTCTATTATTAAGAAATTTTATTTAGTAAGTTTGATATTAAGTCTTTTGGATCTACTATTTTTTGGTCCTTTGTGAAAGGTTTGGTGATTTATTAAGGACTTTTAAAGGGTTAAGAGGTCTTCAACTAGATAAAAAAAATAAAATATTTAAGATTTTGTTCATTGTGTTGGTCAATGAACAATAAGAGTCACCTTCTTGCTTCTACTAGGGCTTGTTCACCTAAAGCTAGGTCTTGTAAACCTATCAAGTATACGAACAATATTTTAGTTAATGAAAGTTTTAATCCTTAGGACACTGTTTAATTTAAGTCTGATATACCTATGTAATAGAAAATAGCTTATTCTATGATTTAGTAACATTGAGCCTAAGAAGCATTTTTCTTAAGTGGATGTTTTTTATTAAAAAAATAAGTGTGGGTATTTTAATTTTAAGTAAGGATTTTAAATCTTGTTTAGTCTATGGACATGTTTGGTGTATTCTTTTAGTGTCCCCCAACTAAGATTTTCTAAAAAAAAAATCATCCTTTTTGGAATAGAAGTGCAAATAGGAAGTCAGTTTGTTTGATATTTTATTTTTGAAAATAGTTAGTTCTCCATATTTAAATAATTTCTTTGACAATTTTTATATTGAGATTCTATAGTTTTTATGGATTGCTAAGAATAATCGTTTCTCAAGACAAGAATCGTTTGCTTGCTAGCCTTTCATGAAAGTCAAAATTACTATTGATGATGATTCCAAAGCTCTTAGTAACCTCAACCTTCACACATAAGGTATCTTTAATTAGTTTTCCTTTGATAATGATAGTTGGCACCAATAGAAAGATGTGATTATTGGTAGTGATGATCATAATATTTGAATCTTGCTCTTTGTTTTGAGCACCATGTGGATACTTCTATTTTGAAGGTTGTTTGGAAGAATATTAGTTCTAATATTCTTGTGGATGGCACTGATGTTCTATCTTATTTTCATTTGTGGATTCTAAAATTTGAGTCTAAGAATGATGTTTTTCATCCTCTATCTTGGTTTACTATTAATAGTCCCTCTCAAGCTGTTGATTTTATTCCTATTAAAGGAATGAAATTTAACAACTTATAATAGTAGATGAAAATGACATAAATTGCAAGGCTCAATGCCTAGTTTGAAAAGTATCCTATAAAATATGAACTTTAAAACAAAATACGGTAAAGTAGAATGCTTGAACTCTAAAAAATTCACAAATTTTTATCTTTTGCATTAGAAATTCCTTCAATTGTAGGCTTTCCCTTTATTTCTTCCCCATGTCCATAAATTCAAAATGAAAAAGAATTTTTTGAGTATTTATATATATTTTACAATCAAGCCATTTCTAAAATTGATGATTTCTATGTACATTTTAGACTATTTAAAAGTTTCTTGATTTAAAAATTTCTCCTTAATCAACAATTGAGCATTTAAATTTGTAATGATAGTCGAGTGAAGAAGATTTTGATAATTTATCTCTTATTCTTCTTGGAAATCCTTAGTTAACTAATATTTTTCTATTCAATGGCTTGAATTTACCCAAGAATATGTAGCTTCAACTATCATTTTACATCCTTTATCACTCAACTCATTATCCCAATCCTTTGTTACTTTATCAATACATTTCATTTTCTCTATAGATGATGCCTCTACCTAAAAGGATGATTATAGGATTAATAGACCTAGCTACTATTTGTAAGGGATGAACTAGTTACTTGATATATGCTTGGACTTTTGCAACTTGATCCTTTAATTTCTTCTTGGCTTTTACCCTCTTCATTCTTGACATAATAGTAGAGGTGATTATTTGGACTTCTTGAATTTTTTGTTCTCTAATGTGCTGTCTAAGATTTATTGTAGTCATGTATGATATTCTTCATCTCTTAGGTCTCTATCATTTTTTTCAACAATAGGATTAACTATTTCGTCTATCCTAGAACTTGTAGCTTCCCTTGTTATTGTAGATATCTACCCTTTACTTCTTTCTAGCTCTAGGCGTATGAGTCATTGATATGATGCTAGAAAGATCTTAGGATGCAATCTTTACTATTGATTACCTATATATTATATATTTACTTCTAACCAAATAGGCACTCATGAAAAAGAGTCTACAACTTGTTGTTGTCATTGTGGCCATATAAAATAAATATCTAGCTAAGATACTTCTTTACTCGTTTTCTTTCTTTCTTTTGTGGAGTTGGAAGTATGAATGTCAAGGCACATGGAATATCTTGTTGATTATCACCAACTTTTTATTGTTGAATTGGACCTTGATCCTTATTGACTTGTTATCTGGTTTGCTTATCTTGGATATTAGTATCCTTATTATCTTATAAATTAATGGAAACTTTTATTTGTTCACCTTGTTTTTTCTCTATAATCCTCAAGGATCAATGGTTTAGGCTTGTATCCCTATTATCTTTATTAAGATGTAAATGTTAGAAGATAAAAGTGAGTGAATTCCAATAATTATTTTTCTGCTAATTGCTTCTTGCAATTAAAGGTTTAGGCTTGTAAACTAGTTCTATTTTATAGACACATCTAAACCAAAACATAAAAACATTTTGTTTTTGTATTTTAAAACATTTATAGAATCTAGCCCTAAACCTCAACACTTTAAATAACATCTACATCTCCTATAATATATTTGTATAATTAAATTTTTAAAGTAAGCATCACATTTAATTTATTTAATTTTAATATTAATCCTTTCATAAACCCTAACTTGAAATAAAATTTATTTTAAAAATAATAAACCATAATAAATAACTCTTTTTCATTAGAATAAATAACTAAATAAAATAACAATCATTAAATATATATTTTATTAAATATAAATAATATTCATTAAAAAATATTAAATAATATTAAGCTACTGTTGAGGACGTTACAGAGGCACGTATATGTTTCTAGAACTTGTACAGAGGTGAATTAGCTGCCATTTCAAATTTTAAATTGAATCATATGTTTCGTTTTTCTTCTATTCTCTTCCATTACAAACTGATATTTCCATTTCAAATTTTAAATTGAATTATATGTTTCGTTTTTCTTCTGTTCTCTTCCATTACAAACTGATATTTTTCACCATGAATGAGGTCAGCTTGCAGGCATGACCAGCTAACTAAGAAGAAACTGTTTCCTTCTTTTTCTCATTATTTTATTTTACATTTTAATTAATTTTTAAATAAATTAATATTTATATCTTCCACAAATTTTAAATTTAAAATAATGGTCACCTTTGATACGTTCGATTAAGTGTGAATTGATATTTATTATTCAAGCGACTTTAATTTTCTTTAGTTAAAACTATTATTCTCTTCCATAACTTGAGAATAAGTGTGATTTGGGTAAGCTTGAGAGTTCAGTATTTTTACGCTTCTTCATTCAAATTTAATATTTCTACACTTTTTCACTTTTAATAGTATGTTATTTTAAAACATTGAATAAATAGTTCATTTTAAAAATTAAAATTTATTAAAATTAATTGATAAATTAGAACATAATTAATAATTTTTTATTGAAAAAAATTATTATCTTAAATTTATTTATTTTTAATTTAAAAAAATAAAAATAAAAATCATTTAAAATAATATTTATATATTTTTCTTATTTTAAAAATATTCTTAAATATTAATAAACATCATGAAGATATTCTCTCTAATTTGTATCTATTGAAATTATTGAATTTATCATTCAAAACAATATATTTAAATTGAGATTTAAAAATAAATACTATAGTCAGTAATTTATATTGACAAGTATGAAGTATCTTTTAGTATCAAATTATGACTTTTTATCAAGGTTTAACTACTTATCTTAAAATTAAATTTATTGAGCCATATTTTATGAGTAGTATTTCACATTAACTCCTTACGAACATAATGATTGATATTGAATCTAAATGATGACAAGAGTGAAGTATCAAAACTTCTCATAAGACTATTCATCTCAATTATACTCAAACTTAAAACACATTGAATTTTAAAATTTAACTCTCTTATAAACATGAATATCCATTCAATTGACTTAACACTTAGTAAATTTAGAT